>JAAAKG020148088.1:0-10328 GCA_010014905.2 Druon quercuslanigerum
TTATTTCTATAAGGCAATTGGGTATTTTTAGAATAACGAATTCAAAAATCCCGCCCATATCAACCCGACTTTGCAAGTAGTTGGTTTGTGAATTTACCTTCACACTGGTCTTTTCAACTGCGTTTCAAACGAACCCATTTAGGTCCCGACAGGTATCTATATGAGCTCAAGTTCCTAAGGATACCAACTTTCATTTGAGCCGCAACATGAGTGAACAAGCGGAGTTTAGGAAATATTCATGAGCCTCTTTTTTCAGGAGTTTGCATAAATATTCGAATTCATTGATTTATTTAATCTCATTTTTTTGAAATTTAATTAAACCTTACTGGATTTTAAAATTGTTATTTTATTTGCTTGAATTATTTTTTATATATTTTAATTCTGTATGACATTATTTTCATGCTAGATCTTGTTCTCCTGCTGAGTCTCATCCTCCTACCAGCCCCATGTCTCGCCCTGTGCTTCCGTTTTCTAACATACTTGGATATAGACTTGACCAATTGGAATTTATTCGACTTTGTTGCAATGCAAATCCGCAAAGGCTTTTTGAACTTCGAAGATACACTTTTCCTGCGAATAAACCGGTACACATACTTATAGAAGGGTGTCACTATAGGCCCGTGCCAGCTCAAGAACAAATTGTATTATCAACTCACGGTGGTGACGTCTTTGGAATATTGGAGAGTAGTGATGTTCTGGCTGGAATATATGCACATAGTCCGCGTTCCAAACGTAAAGCACGAGCAAAAATAAACATGGAAAACAGCAAAATAACTTTATTGACCTCAGAAGAAATTAGAGAAGTTCCAGTAGGCTACCGTCGTCCAGTGAGAGTCCATTTTATAGTAGATCTTATAAAACAAAATCCTGCAGACAATTAAACAAAATGTAAAACTGAAAAATAAAATAGTTTTTGATCTGCAGTTGTTTTGAAATTTTATTAGTAGCGTTTGATAGCTCGATTAAAATTAGATGTTAAAAAGCGATGTTGCGTGTCTGAGTAATATATCATTGAACCGCTGGAAAGCCAGAGGGGATACGCCCGAAATGCCGTCGTTTTAGGTGCCCCCTGGGTCACTTTTCGTTCAGGTCAAATTTTAATTTTTCAGAAAATATGATCCGTCATATAAAGAAAATAAAGGTCTTTATAGAATCTTTATTAATTGTCACTAGAAATTTATATCTATTTTTATTCTTCTGATGGATTAAAATTAAG
Source organism: Druon quercuslanigerum (assembly GCA_010014905.2). Taxonomy (NCBI): domain Eukaryota; kingdom Metazoa; phylum Arthropoda; class Insecta; order Hymenoptera; family Cynipidae; genus Druon; species Druon quercuslanigerum. The sequence continues at coordinate 1,217 of JAAAKG020148088.1, forward strand.
GATCACCTAAACTTTTGTTAAAATTCAAGGAAATTTTTTGGAAAATATGAGACAATAGTTTTAAAATCACAATTGCAAAACAAAAAATTCGTATTTTGCAATTGCAGAAAAAAGTAAAATTTTCTTGATTATTTCGAAAACAAATAAAGTTACCACATTCATTTATAGGAATAAAAGTATAAGCTTTAAAATTTCATCATGGGATATGTTATTGAAAAATTAAAATTCGACGAGTAAAAACTTGAATTTCGAGTAGTTTGATATTTATCTCATTTACATTTTCTTATTAAAAACTGTAAAAAAATATGTGATTAAGATATAAATTTTGTTAGAAGCATTAAGATGCTACGGAATATTTAAGGAAAGTATTGAAATTAGATTCATATTTACCTCATAATGGTCTATATTGTGGATTAAAATTATATTTTAAAAATCATTTTCCTGGGGTACAATTTTTGATCACATCAGGGCTTCTCTGGATGTATCTTCTCTATTAAAGAATATTCCAAAGGATTTAGTAACTAATAGTATTCTGAGTAGGTGGACCAACATAATAAATTTTACAGATATGCCTCTATTTAAATTTGACGAAGGAATACAATTTTTAGTGGTACAAAATAAATTAAAAATTTAATAATAATTTGTATAGACAAATACATAGAGAACCTATAGGTTTTCCCACTTCACCTATTTTGGACGAGTTAGTTATAAAAGATCTAGAATCAAATATCAAAAATTTAAAATTTTAAATAGATACACATTTTAGTTATGACGATGACACATTTATTAATTTACGAAAATATAAACTACTTTATGTTATAATTTAATTCAATTCTTTTCATCCGAGACTCAATTCACACTTAAAAGTAAAATTAACAATTTTATTCCTTTTTTAAATGTTAAAGTTGTTAAGACTGATTCCTGTAGAATCATTACATATTGGTATCAAGAAAACACTTATTCGGGTAGGTATTCAAATTTTTTCTCTAACCATCCAATACAACATAAAGTTGCCACAGTTAAAAATATTATTGATACAGCTTTAAAGTTATCTCATTATTCACTTCACAAGTCAAACATTGAATTAAAAAAACTCTTTCTTTTAATAATTATACAACAGAATTTGGTCAAACACATATTAAGAACAAAATTAAAACAAATATTTATACTTATTCTAAACAAATAAATTTAAATATAGTCAGAAATTTTTGTTCGAAACCAATAGTTTGTATACCTTATCATGAAAAGTTATCTTTTGAAATTAAGAGAATTGTCGATAATTTTATTTTCACCATGTTTGTGTCTGCTTGGTTTGTAGGCTGACCCGTCCCATTGAATTTTAGGGCAAAGGATTTTGCACCAAGATTAAGCAAGAGGAAATTCTCAAAAATTTGACGACAAGTAAAACCTTCCATCTTCAATAGGTGCCAAGTTATGGTCCTTGAGAGAAACCGGGTTTTTTGAAAAAAGATACAAAAGAACCAATTCTAAAGTTTGTATCTGTACTTTTAAACATTGTTCTTTAATTTTAAAATTAAATTAAAACAAACAGACAGACAAAAAGGTAGACAGGCATACAAATAGGCAGACAAAAAAACAGACAAAAATACATATAAACAGACAGAAAAACATACAGACAATCAGGCAGAAAAACAGACAGACAAACAGATAGACAAGTAGACAGATAAGCAGGCAGAAAAAAGGGAAAACAGACAGACAAACAAACCGGCGAACAATCAGGCAGACATACATACACACAGGCATCCAAACAGACGTAAAAACAGACAGACAAACATACAGATAAGCAGATTGACAAACGGACAGGCAAATATACAAACAGACAGACAAACATACAGAAAGACAGAAAAAAGCCAGACAAACAGGCAGATTAACAGACAGACAAACAGACATACAAGCAGATAAACAAAAATACAGACATACAAACAAACATTCAAAAATTAAAAAAAAACAGACAGACATTCAAAAATACAAACAAGCAGGCATACAAACAGATAAATAGACAAACAGACAGTCAAACAGAGAGACAAAAAAACAGACAAAAATACAGACAAACAGACAGACACATTTATAAAAACATTTTTTTTCTGATGCATGGGGATTTAAAAAGTGAACTTTTTAGCAAAACGGGGAGCGGGTGTCCAATTTTACACAAATCTAAAACGTTATCTAAAGAGAATGTAAAAAATAAATGATTTTTATATTATTTTAGTTATTTTCTCTAAGAAGAACTGCTGTTATGAATCTTTTGTGATAGATTGGATTTGAGGCATGGACCTGAACAATTGAAAGAAATTTCGATATCATTGTTCTTTATTCTTTGAGTATTTGTTTTTATCATTAATTTTTTATATAATTTTTTACAATCATTGAAGTAACGTGAATCTCCTTTTGTTATCATTATAATTTAGTTTTTATTTAATTATCAATGAAAAATGTGGTAAAAGATGTGGTAAATTTGATCAGCTAATTTGTTAAGAGTAAAACTGCTTTATTAAAAAATCATTTTCTTTGGTTTTAGATACATAATTTTGTTTAAGAACTAAACAATTTTTTTTCTATAAATATAACTTTTTTAATTTATGATGAAATAATTTTGATTTAAATATCAACTAATAAAAGTTCAACTACTTTGTGCAAAAGTCGTTTTTTGGTTAAGGATTGAATTAAATTAGTTAAAAATTTGATTTTATGGTTGAAATTAATATTCTTGACAGAAAATACATCCATTTGGTTAAAAAATGAACTATCAAGTTTAAAAAAAATTATACCTAAAAATTAATATTTTCTTATTACAAAATTGATCTTTTTTTCAAAACTCTCTTTGAATTTTCTCAAGAATCTTAGAAAAATTCTATTTACATTCACTTAAAAATGAATAAATAAGCCTACAGTATAAAAAAATTTAGTATTTTTATTCTGACGCAAAAATGTTCATTAAATTTATTTATAGAATTAATTCCGCCTATTAGAAAAATAATATTTATAAATTTTTTAGTGAATAAAATAATTTAAAATAGCATATGGAATTCAATATAAATTAAATAATGTTCTTAATATTTCAAGTCGTTATATATTGCATTTTATCAAAATATTTAAATTTTGCAACAAAATATGGTGCACCTGTGGCCTGGTAGAGAACCCCTGAAAAAGAAAAAATTGTCGAACTGGAGCCGTCACTCAATAAGCTTTCTTTTGAACGTGGAGAGATGGCCTTCGTGACAAATTATCCGTTACATGCTGTTTACGAAAAATAGCTTCATAACCCTCAAAATGACTTATGCCTGTGACTCACTACTCTTTTCAACCGCGGATCTCAACCTGCGGATACGTTTTCCGAATTAATTTCGGAGATCTTTTTACATTTTATTCGGAAGAAAAGAAATTGTAAAGTCAAAAGGAACGAAGGTTCGGCGACAATTTGAAGAACTAATCATAGTAATTTTACGCACAATTATTTTTATTTTTGTTAAATTGGCAGTTCATTTAGTGGAAGCTTCTAATGTGTCTCCTAAGGGTTTAAATTTTTCTTGCACCTTCTTTCTATTCCTTAGCACACCTCTTACAATCTTACTTGGTCGTAGGAGGGGGACCTAAAGTTTAACGTGGGTTCCGAACCACCAAGAGCAACAGCCTAAAGTACTTAGAGAACTTTTTTCTCTAGAGGTACCGGTCCTACGACTCTCCGGAGATGAACAACTCCCTTGCTAGGCTAGTGTTCACCGCATGGGCCACCGAGGCTCTTCCAGAGTGCGAGGCGGGTATCGAACCCGCAAGCCGACAGAGTGGGTCCAAAGCCTGCGCTTTAGCCCCCACGACCATCGTCCCACTAAATGTATATAATGATGATGATAAGTTAAAAATTTGGAAATCTGTAACAGAATTAATTTCAAATCACAATAGAAACAACAAGTTTAAAAATAATTATAAAATTACAAAAACTATATTAAATTTTCAAAAAAATCACCACGACTTGCTATTTATGAACGCTGATAAAGGCAATATTACGGTAGCAGCAAATAGAAATGATTATAATCATACTACTAAAAACATTTTAAAAAATCACAACTCATACACAAATGTAAAAACTAGTTTAGTTCCAACTGTAGATAATAAATGCAATGATATTGTTTCAAGATGGGATAATAAAAGATATATTAATGAATCTGTTGCTTATAGATTAAAATTCCATAGTAGTGTTGTGGCAAAAGCTTATACACTCCCTAAGGTACATAAATCAGGTCAAAATTGGCAAAATAATTGTTTCTACAATTGGTCCACCAAATTACAATCTATCAAAATTCTTATCTAATATTTTAAAACCAATTTCAGGAAAAACTGATTTGTTCGTTAAAAATAGTTTTGATCTTAAAAATAACCTAAATAATATTCCAATACCTTCTACTAATTCATTATTATCTTTAGATGTTAATAATGCATTTTTTTCTTTCAGTAGGTGATTTTATAAACAATTATCAAGTTGTCCTGTGGGATCTCCTTTATCCCTAATAGTATCTAACTTGGTTATGGAAGATGTAGAAACAAGAGCTTTATCAAAATTATCTTTTAAACTGATTCTTTATAGACGTTATATTTATGATGTATTTACCAATATACCCACTATGAAATTACAGAACTTTTCAATGTCTTTAACAGTATCGATAATTCCATTCAGTTCACCCTCGTATGATATTATTATTTTTCGAGGTAGGATAATAATATACCTTCGGCACTAAGTTTTAGGATCGTCAACGTAAGATAATTCAAATTAAATGTTTTGGGCGCCAGATCTTTCAAAGATCAACTTAACTCAACAAAACATTACTCAACGTAAGATAATAATTTTTCAACGTAACGTGAGATAATTGGTAATCGGGGCTTTCTTGGCCAACCGATTATTAAATTGAATAGGGACTTTCTTGGTCAACAAATTCAATTAACGTAAGATAACATTTTCAACGTAAGGTATTAACGTAACGTAACATAAGATAACTAATAACCAGGGCTTTCTTGGCCAACCGATTATTAAATTGAATAGGAAGGAAAAAATAAATGTATTTCTTACAAGATTGAAAGAATTTTATTTAATTTTGCATGACAGTAAGACCAAATATAATGGGTGAATTGCTAAAAATTTCATGAAAAAAATGTTTACTTGCTGGTAAATTATTCACGTCGGAATTAATTGAATAAAAGCTATAGAGTTACTTTGCTCATTAAATTTAATAATAACGTTTAAAGGATATTTGATGCGATAAAATATATGTGTCTTATTAGTCCTTAATAAATCACTTTTGCTCAATAATCTGTTTATAAAAACTTATTTTGTTATATCTGCTCACCAATGTGAGGCAGTATTTTTGTAAATATTTTACACTTAGCTAATACATTTCTGAGAAATCGCAAACAGATTAAATACAACAGGAAACTTGAATTTTAGGAAATTTCAATTAGTCTGTCTGCAAACTGGAGAATAGTTTAAAATTTATATTTATTTATTTTTTATTCATGTGTGCGGTTTTCCTAGAAAAACCCTGTTAAAATATTATTCAGTAGCCTAAACACTATGCTATATGAAAAAAAGGAAATTGTTTACCCACTTTTTTATTTTCAAATTGAATGACCCCTATAGAAAAGTTATTTAGGGTAAATTTGAAATATTGTTTCAGAAAATCAAGAATCTTTCAATGTTCAAATCTTTAATTATAAGTAACTTGTTACATTTTTATCTCACTGCGGATAACAAGCAATAATTTATTTTATGCTTACATTTTTTATACCATTAAACGTACCACTTTAAAATTTTTTTTTATTGTGCGGGGTTTACCTAATGGAGTTTCCTTGACTAATTCTCGGCTTAATTCAAATACATCGCCGCTTTCCATGTTGATACCAACTCGCCGTTTTCCTTCTTGATTATACATTCCACGAAGAACTGTGTTAGTTTCCACTATAGCTAGTACATCACCAGTCGCAGTTGTTAATACTTTTTGTTCGACAGTTGGCATAGGCTCAAGTCTAAATGGTTTTGTTACGAGCAAATAAATTGGCTTATTGGTAGGAAAAGTGTATTTTCGAATTTCAAACCGCTTGTGCAGATTACAGTGGGGAATAAGCCGAAGAAGTCCTAGTTCTTCAATTGCAAATCCAAGTATGCGTGAAGAACGATACCCGGTAAAAGGAGACTTGGACCGAACACGAAGAGTAGACTCGGTTGCGTCAGAAAAATTCTCAGAAGAATGAGGTTTGTTAGAAGAACGACTTCTATCAGGAGAAATGGAAGCGCCGGAATTAGGAGGAGCAGGAAGAGGGTCGCCGTTAGGTAAACAATCAAATTGTGAACTAAATTCTGAAAAAAGAAAAAGTATATCATGAGATCCTTGAGATAACATTTTTAGCTAACCTTAAAGGAATTTTCGGATGTTTGCTCAAGGTAACTTTTCACAAATAAAACTTAAGCGTTTTTCTATAAAACTGAATAGAGTTGTTCCAAAAAGTTGAGAGCTTCTTTAGGAGACGTAAATTTGATTGAAACTTTCAATCTGATAGTAGTCAACATCGATGTCGACTTTTCTAGACGATCTATTTCTAAAATTTTATACCAGAAGGCATTGAACACATTTTGTGACTAGTATTTGATATTAACATTAAAATGTAAGCAACGCATTTATTTGAATTTTATTTTTATTATAAGTCCATTACAATCACTACGATTTAAAAATTACCATCTGATACTCGGGTTAAATAATTCAGATAATATATTTAAATAATCTGGGTAATACATTTTTGTAGGCTGCTTTTCAGTCCACTATGTTCTACTATTGAGTACAATAAGAGTATGCTACTTCGCGTGTCACTTCAAATATTTAAGTGTCCAACTCAAATGTTCATGTACACAAATGGTGCTTCTTTTTGTGCAAGATTTAGTATTGCCCTAAACATGTAATAAACCAGGAAGGTTTTCTCAAGGAAGATTCGCCCATCGATGATTCTGTGTCATGGTCCAAATATTTTTCTAGCTGTCCCTTAGTTACTCAGTCACTCAGCTAGTTTGGGGAAGCCTTGCCCTTTGGTGCATGTGTTTTATGGTCTTGTTATTTCGTTTAGGAAGTAATGCTTAGTGAAGGCCTGTCCGTCGATAAACCGTATTGCGGGCACCTAATATTTAACTAGAGAATTTAGCCTATGGCAGAATTTTACATCAATGAGGGGAAGAGATGCCCTGCTTACACTTGAAAATAGAGGACGGCATGCCCGCTAAATATTAGATTTTTTTTTAAATGACGTAAAGAAGTTTGCCTTATGTAGGATTGTCACATCCTTGAAAAAGAAAAGCTTGTACTTTCAAATCAAAAGAGTATTGGCATATAAAAAGTCGCTAAATCCGCATCTGGATTCAGATTTACTCTATCACGTCAGTTTTTTGAGAAAAATAGCCTTATGAGTTGTTAAAACTAATAGATTGGGAAACTGATGTTGAAAAACTTCTAGAAGGGCTCAAATTTTGTCCTGTTTTCTAATCAAAGGATATTTTATAGGAATAAGATGCTCACTGTGGGGAAAGTACTGGCATTATAATATTTTGATGAAGACATGATGTGCGGCGAAGGTATTCTCACCGATTACACGGTGTCAGGGTCTCAATATTTTTCTGGAGAAGCCATGACCGTGGAAGGCTTGCTCTTCGCAGCCATTTTTTTGTGGGCCTAATTTTTTTGCTGGGGAAGTGATGTTTCGGATACTTTATTTTAGAAGGACGAATGCTGGGCCAAGACATGCCCAGGTGAGTCTTTATCACCCTGGAACGTTGGAGAAGGCATTCATTTGGTGGGGATAATTGCGCGTTCGTGGACTTACCTTAAACTCCAACTTAGATAGCAATTAAAAAAAAATGTTCTCTTCTAACTAAAAAGAAGCTAACAAGTTAAATTTCAAAATTTCCTTTCTTCCAATTAAATAAAAATGTGAACAGAAAAAATGGTATCAATTCCGATGCAGTAGAAAAGTGCAAATGAAATATTCTTGCTTTGCCTCTTAAACCCAATTTAATCGTGCAAAGATGTCACACGGACTAAGGCCAACATCAGAAAAATGTTCACTGTTACTGTAACTCAAAATACTTTGTAGTCTTTAAAATTCGCATACATTACATATCAGTATACGCCAAGAAATTATACATAAAATTATAGATATATTACATTATATTTACCACTAGCATTGAGGATAAACGCCAAAGACGTTAATAAAGTATGAAGAATCATCATATTTTACTATTAGAGAAAAAACTGATGAATGTTTTAACAAAGAATTTAACGAATGAATATTCTAGTTCTCGGTTATGATTATATGATACATATCTCCTATATACGTCATCTTACAGATTAGTGGCCTTTAATTTGTCATTCTAAGATATTTACATTTCATTGGAGTCAGTTCAAAGGAAAAAATATGTATGACCTAAATTCGCTAAAACCGAGAACACAATTTATATAATGTTTTACATTTAAGAGAAATCAGGTAATTAGGAGCCAAGTTGATATCATTATGACCATAAAGGTATATTTCAAATTTTGAAAAACCAGTATGAATTCTACAAAACATTTTCAAAGAATTGGAAAGATAAATTTCGCACCTCTGACCCAAAGATGCCCCACTAAATTTTTAATCTTTATCACAGTAACTCCTAAAAATATAGTATAATATCCTGTAACCCTCGAGTTACAAGGGTTGCCTGTAAATTCTGAAAAGCAGTATCCCACAGGAGAAACTGTATAGCGCAGACTCCTGCAACTTCCTCTTCGACGGCGTTAGGTAAGATGGATAAGGGCAGGTGAGACTATAAAAAGAGCAACCCAGCTATTGACTTCTGTACATTTTTGTTGTGTTAATATTGTGTTCATAATAAAATATTCTTTAATCGATTTTATGAAGTTTTATGTTTCTAAAATATTCTCTTACTTTTTTTTACCTCAACCGATTTTAAAACTTATAACCATTTATAAAATGTTCAATACAATACGTCCATCAAGCTAGCACCCCCACCATCGAAAATCAATATTTTGATTATACACAAATTATGTGCTAATTATGTGCT
>JAAAKG020148089.1:0-10328 GCA_010014905.2 Druon quercuslanigerum
GTAATAGCGAAGTGCAAAAACCTATAGGAACCGAGCGTAAAGCGTAAGGCAAATGTGTCCGAGCGCGTAGCGCGAGGCGAATACACTATCGAGCGCGAAGCGCGAGATGAATAACTAATCGAGCGCGAAGCGCGAGATCCAACAGGTGCGCGCTCTAGGCGCGCTCAAAGTCGCGATCGAAGCGAGCCGCGCGCGAAGCGCGATGAGAATGTGCCCGCTAAGCGTGCAGATTTTTTCAGACATTTTTCTCTATCTCGCGTTGTTATGCTAAGAATAGGATTTTTGTTTTCATATTATTTTTTATTGGTAAAGCAAAAAATTCTACAAGTCTTCTTTTAGATTTTTTACGTATCTCGTGTTTTTTGGCGTAAGATTGGAATTTTCGATTTTCTGCATAATACTTACGATAAATACAAATAAAATTACGAATCCTATTGGAAAATGGTTAAAAGACATTTTGTAGGATTTTTCAAATAAATAATTAAAAATTTGTATCTCTTTTTTTTGCGAATAAATTTTTCTATCAATTTGTTTTCGTATCTTTTGTCGTTTTTCCACAAATTTATAATGCCATTTTCATGATTAAAACAAAAACTACGTCTCCTATCAAAAAGCGATTTATTACACATTTGTAGCTCTTTTTCGGACAAACGGTTTTTGTTAAATAATTTTTTTTTTTCGTAACTTCTGTCGTTTTTCCACAAATTTTTATTTTTTATATTTTCAACGTTGTTTTTCTTGAATAAAACAAAAAGTACGAGTTCTACCAAGAAGTGATTAATAACGAATTTGTAGATCTTTTTTGGTATCACAATTTTTGTTATTCATCCTTTTTCGTATCCTACAAAGTTTTTCCAAAAATTTGAATTTTTCATTTTTCATCATTTTTTGTGCAATCAAAATTTAAATTTTTGATTTTTCAAGAAAATCCAAAAAGTTGTTATGATAATCTTGAAGGGCTAATTAAAAGAAATGTTTTTCTGCGCTTGAAATTTTTTCATATCGTGCGTTTTTGGCTTAAAATTTTGATTTTCGATTTATTTAAAAAAATTTTAAACTGCTATAACTCTGAGAATATTCTTTTTATCGAAAAAAGTCATTAGGATAAATTGTTCGTGTTTTCTGATACTATAAATATCCGTACATAGAATTTGAAAATTCAGAAAAAAATGGTCTAAAAAATTTTCAAAATGCGCTCACTTTTTAAATTTTAATCAAAAATGACTGGTTAACGAACTCGTCTTTTCTTTTAGGATCTAAAAAAAGTGTGCCAAACATCAATCTGATTCGTTCATTTTTTCGACAGTTATCGTGTTTACGGACGGCAGGACGGACAGACAGACAAACAGACGCTGTTGTAAAAACTTGATTTTTGGATTCAGGGAATCTCGAAACGTGACGATCCGTTTGAAAAACTGTGGTGTCAAATTTCCAACAATTCTAATACTTTCTCAAACATAAATGATGAGAATGTAAAAATGCTATTCTTTAACATATTAGCAGGCTGCTATTTAGTAATAGGACTGTGCTATTGATCGATAACAATGCATAATTATTTAAACTTGAATAATAAAATTAAAAATAAAATAGCATTAGACATGTTGAATTTCTTAAAAGAATGTAAGTTTTGCCACAAACAATGGAACAGTTAAAGTAAATTTTCCACTAAAATGATAAATCTTCAAACTAAGAAAAAGTTATATTCAACCAAATTAATGGATTTTCTAGTAAAATGGTATATTTTCTTACAAAAATAAAATAATAAAAATTTTCAGTTAGAAAAATAAGTTTTCAATTAAAAAAAGAACGAATTTTTGAAAAAATAGTTAAATTTGTAACCACAGAAATAAATTTTCAAACAAAAAGATGAAGTTTCAACTAATGAGAGTACGCTTCTACTAAAAAAAAACGGATTTTCAACAAATAGTTAAATTTTTACCTAAAACAGATCAATCTTCAATTAACAACAGAATAATTAAATTTTCAGTAAAAAACTTAATTTTCAATCAAAATAAAGTAAAATTTTTTGACGATATAGTATATTTTTCAACCAAGAAGATTAAATTTCTTTCATAAAGGATAAATTTTCGACAAAAAAAACAGTTATATTTTAAGTTAAAAAATTAATTCTAAAGAAGAAGAAATTAACTTTTAACCAAAAAGATCAATTTTCAACCTATAAAATGAATTTTCTACAAAAATTATTAGTCACCAGGAAGCTTAATATTCTCCCAGAAATTCAAAGTTTCAATAAAATATTGGATTTTTAAACCAAATATTTGTATTTTTAACTTGAGACAAATTTTGAATCAAAGATGTACGAGTTAAATTTTGAGTTAAAACAATTAATTTTAATCAAAATAATCAAATTTTGAAAAAAGTTTTATCAACCAAAATAATGAATCATCAGCCAAATAAGTGTATTTTTAACAAAGGAGTTCCACTTCCAACTAAGTAGTTGAATTTTCAATCAAAACGGATGAATTCTCAACGAAAAACGTGAAATTTGATATTTCAACCAAAAAAGACTTTAATTTTATACCAAAAATAGTTGAATTTAACCAAAAAGATGAAGTTTCAACTGATGAGAGTACGCTTCTACTAAAAACAAAAAACGGATTTTCAACAAATAGTTAAAATTTTACCTAAAACAGACCAATCAAATCAAATTAAATTTTTAACGATATAGTATATTTTTCAACTAAGAAGATTAAATATCTTTTACAAAGGATCAATTTTCGACAAAAAAGAGAACAGTTACATTTTCAGTTAAAAAATTAATTCCAAAGAAGAAAAAATTAACTTTCAACCAAAAAGATCAATTTTCAACCTATAAAATGAATTTTCTATCAAAATTATTAGTCACCGAAGCTCCCAGAAATTTAAAGTTTCAATAAAACATTGGATTTTTAAACCAAATATTTGTATTTTTAACTTAAGATAAATTTTGAATTAAAGATGTACGAGTTAAATTTTAAGTTAAAACAATTAATTTTAAACAAAATAATCAAATTTTGAAAAAAGTTTTATCAACTAAAATAACGAATCATCAACCAAAGTTTAAGAAATTCAATTTTCAATAAAAACGGATGAATTCTCAACGAAAAAACTTGAAATTTGACACGTCAACCAAAAAAGACTTTAATTTTATACCAAAAATGGTTGAATTTAATCAATAAATATGCATTTTTAACAAAAAATTTTGAATCCCTAAACAAAATCAATTAATTTTTCAATCAAATAGTTGCGCTTTTTAAACATAATAATAAGATTAAATTCAACTTTAGTTTTTCGAAATCTACTTCACTCTATGAGGTTTTTCCTGACATTCCCTGACTTTCTGTAATTACCTGATCCCCAAAAACTCTGTAATTTAAAAAAGTATATGTTTGCTTCACTCTAGAATTTTGTTGTAAAAATATATTTAGCATTTATGATATGTATTTGTTAAAACAATAAATGATTTTTAAGAACTCTAAATATGAAATACCTCATTTTCAAACCACCCGTCAAGCTTTCGTTCATTTCCGACAGATGGCACCATCGGCCAAATGCAATTGTACTGTTGTTGATCGGTCGTCACCCTCACCCCCTATCAAGTCTCTGCGCCCACGTCATGCGCTCAGTTCAGTTTGAATAGCGCAGCCGCGAAGAAGGTATCACCTGGACCGAAAAGTCATCGTGTTTACACATAAAGTGCCACAAAACTCCAAAAATGGACTCTGCCCATCATTTCAACTTTACACTTAACTTCATGTCTTGAATTCACCTGCTGGCTATAAACAATCACCTTAAAAAATCCTTTGAAATAAAGCAACCCTTATGGCCAGATGTCGCTGCAGTCGACACGGTCCACCCTGCTTCGCTCTCGCCCGTATATACCGATCTGTCACGGGGGAAGTCTGCGATTTTCAATCTTTCGTGATTCGTGCGTGTCTCGTGAACGTGCAGTGACAGGATTACGCGTGTGAATCAATCGTGCGGGGAAAAACGTTATTCGTCGGAAAACGGAGAAAAAAAGGCGATTCTTCGAGAAGGTGAACGGTGTTCACTTTGTTGTGTTCCAAAAGGCGGATCCTGATTGCTCATTTATCATGAGAATCTCGCCTGCAAATCGTGAAAGTAACTTTTTTAAATAAACTGTGTCGTGTCCTTTCATGCTGGTGGGAAAAAAGTGTCAGATTGTGAACTGTGAGTGTGTTGAGAGGAGGGAAAGTCGAAAGCTCGGGAGAGTAAGTCGGGAGGGTCGTCCACCATTTTGAGTGCGCGAGGTTATTCGGCAAGACGGAAACGGACTTTTCTACTGGCAGAGCGGACACCTTTGGGGTTTAAAATGAGATCCTCCAAACAGGAGTGAAGTCGGGAGCAAAATAGGAAAAATGGAAAATTGGAAAGATGAATCTGGGACTCGTTGCCACGGAGGAAACTAGGCTAATGGCGGATGCTGTTTTCCACCCCGTAACCTCGATTTCGAAAATCAGCTGGCAGTACTTCCAGGGTGGTGTGAACTAAGTTATTTTGAAACCGAAAATTCGAATTTTACTGGAAGGGAATTTGAAAGACTTTTTGGTTTTTGACTATTGCGAATCGGTGTTTTGAACCTCAAATGTTAACCTAGCCTCGAGTACTTGAACTGTTTCAGTTCTGATTTTCGCGAGTATTTTTTCCTGGAAAAATGACATGTCTGAGAGGAAATTAGGAATTTTGGATTTTATGTTTTATTTTGGAGCGTAATGTCGGATGTGCTCTTGAGTCGAAATTGGATGAAAAACGAGATGTTCCGTCGGGTGAAACGAGGTCAGATGGAGGCGGAAAAGCTCGGATAGACTGAAAAACGATTTCAATCCAGAGAGATGGATTTTCGTTGAAGTTTCGAGAAGACCGGAAGTGTTTAGCATAAGTACGCTTTTCCGGTCGATTTTTCAAGCCTGGTTTGGTGTTTTGTGAGGTAGAGATTCAACAGTTTTTTGCGGGATTCTAGTGTTTTGAATAGAAGGTTTGGGGGTAGCAACATATCCAAGAAATTCTTACGTCACTTCCCCTCATTGAAATATAGCCTGAAAATGGCGGAAAAAATGTTTAAATCGTGAGAAATGCAAGTAAATGTTTGTTAATCGGGGAAATGAACGGTCTCTGTACAATTGATTGTTATTATTTTTATGAGTGAACTCGAGTGTTGGAAAGTGTTTCCGGTGTTTTGTTTTTGTTGAGCCTGAGGATTAACTGATTGGGTCTACTTCGTACTTGGAGAAGTGAGTGTTGACGATTTTTTAAATATTTATTCATGATTTATTGATGAGAGAAAAATGAATTTTTTGAAATATCAAAAGATTTTTTATTGTTATTAAACAGCTTTTTAAAGCAAAATCTTTGAGTGAAAAGTCAAATTTCATCATTCGCGCGAAAAAAACCGTGAAATTACAGGAATTTTATTTTTGAACCAAAATTTTACAATTTATTAGAAGAAACATCTAATCATTCACTTGTAATATCACATGATATAATACAATTTAAAATAGGTTGGATTTCAACCATTTTTAAAATGTTAATTTGCTAACTTAGAGAAAGTCTAAACCTATTAACAATTTAAAACTTTTGAAATGTAAAATATTTTATAAAAACGTTTGAGTATGGGCCCAGTATTAAAATTGTTAACATTACTTACAGTCTTTTAAATATAAAAAAAAAAAGATTAATTTCAGCATTAATGATCAAATTTCAGCTGAAAAAATTTATTTTTGTAAAAGTAGTTCAACTTTCAACCAAAAATGATGAATTCTGAATGGAAAATGTAATAGTGGATATTTAAACAGAAAAAGAATTTTATTTTTAATAAACATCAGTTGAATTCTACCGTAAAGACTAATTTTCAATAAAACAGTTAAATCTTAAATCAAATAGTTGAATTTTTAACAACAAAAAAATTAATTTTCTACCAAAACAGATGAATTTTCCAACAATATAAACAACTAATTATTAACTAAATACATAAATGCCCAACCAATTAGTTTAATTTTTAACCTAATAATTCAATTTTCAATTACAAAAGATCAATTTTGAATGGAAAAAGGAGTGAAATGTTGATTTCTCAATGAACAATGTAATAGTTGATATTTCAACTAAAATACCAATTTTTAATACAATAGTTGATTTCTTAATAGTCATAAACCAAACAGTTGTATTTTTAACAAAATAAAAAATTAAATTTTTATCAAAACAGATGGATCCCCCTCCCCTTTGCCCAAAATCGAATTTTCCACAAAAATTATACATTTCTAACCAGGTATTTGAATCTTCAAGTTAAAAAGATGAATTTTCATCAGCAAATGAAATATTTAACTTTTCAGTTAAAAATATTAATTTCTAAATAAAAAACAACGAATTTTCAAAAAGAGAGTTAAATATTAAACCACAATTTCCACAAAAAGAAACCTGTTCAAAATCGAAAATATGACCTCCAAACAAAACATGTAATTGTTGATAATTCATCTGGAAAAATTTTTAATTTTAAGACAAAGTCAGTTAATTTGAACAAAAAATACGAATTTTTAACAAAGTGGTTGTATGCCCTCACAAAACAGATAAATTTTTATCAAAGTAATAGAATTTTGAACTGAAAATTTGAATTTTGAAACAAATATATGAATTTTTAACTAAAATGGTGAATTTTTAAAACCAAAATAAACGCATTTTAACTTAAAGACATGTTTTTGCAACCAAATAGCTGACTTTCCACCTAAAAAGATCAATTTTTACTGTGAATGGAATAGTTAGATTTTCAGTTAAGAAATTATAAAAATAATGTATAACAAAATCAGTAATTTTTAAACTATAGAGGTAAATATTCAACCAAAAAGGATGAAATATCAATTGACAATTGATATGTCAACTATAAAAGATTTTAATTTAAAATACAAATTAGTTGAATTCAACTAAAAAATACGAATTTTAAACAAAATAGTTAAATCCTTAAACAAAATAGAATAATTTTCAACAAAATAGTTGAATTTTCAACTAAAAAATATGAATTTTCAATCAAAGAGATGAATTTTGAACTAAAATTATGTATCTTCAATAAAAAAATTCGCTTTCAAGAAAGTAGTCTAACTTTCTACGAATTAGTTGATTTTGCGATCAAAAATATGAGTTTTCAACGAAAAATGTAATAATTAATATTTCAAATAAAAATTGCGAATATTTAAAAAAACTGTTGAATCTTTAAGCAAAACAGATTTTTTATTTTCAACCAAACAGTTGCGATTTTAATCCAAAAATATGAAATTTTACCTAAATAGTTGAATTTCAGTTTTGATTACTTTAAACATAAAATTTCAGCTCTACAAGTTTAAATTGTTTTATGTTAATGACTGTGATGTTTTTTTGAAAAAAAAACAGCAGATGACCTGAAATTTGTTTTCCCTCCATTTAAACGGTCACCTTGACTATGTGCTGATAAAGTTTTTATATTTCTGAACATCTTAAATATATTTTTTAAATTGCTACACATTCTAAAGTAATAAAAAATGTTTGAATTTTTAATTTAAAAAGTATTTAATTTTGAACGCCTTGAAATTATTAAATTTTGAAAACTTGATCTTAAAAGTTTTAATTTTTGGGGTCCCCATTCCTAATGTAGTTCAATTTCGAACGTTATAACATCAAATTTTAAAATTTATAAAGTTTAATTATGAAATTATTCAATTTTGAGTGTTTATATTTAAAATTGTTCACATACCACAAGCCTTGAATGAAATATTTGTTCTTAATTCTATTTTACCTACTAATATTGTTAGAACTACAATTTAAAAAAATACAAGAAATTTTTCTTTTGTGCTCTTTCATTTTCAATATAAATGAATAAATATTTTAGCACTGATTCTAGTTTACAAAGCCATAAATAAACATTTTATTTCATTTCAACCTTCAGAAACTCAAACATATAAATTGTTCCCCCATTGATAGTTTTTTTTCATTCGGTTTTTATTTGAAAACTAATTATAAAGCTAAAATAAAGTTTGTTTTCAACAAAGAAACGACGTCAAAGTGTAGTGAAACAAAATTGATCCAAAATTGGTTCAAATTGAGCAATGCGAATATTGAAACCAATTCAAGTGTTAGAAAATAGGAAAAAAATTAGAAAAGTAACTAAATAATGATTATTTTTAGCCATATAGTCCCTCTCCTTCTTAAATTAATTATTATTTATATAATTATATAATATAATTTATATAATTATATAATTTTACAGGGCCTAATACCGCGTAAAAGTGCATTCAAACTTTAATATGAAATCAAACACGGAAAGCTGGCAAATGTCCAATTTAAACTCACGACATTACCTAATTATGGATGTCCATCGATTTCAAAAGTTTTTCTCCAAACTTTCTAAATCTGTTAGGGATCAGTCAGCGTCCTGGTAATTGAAGAATGGCAGAAAATGTATTAAATCAGAAAATAATTCTAATTTTCGAATAGTTTTTCTCTGAAAAGAAGCCTCTGTTTTGTTCTCTATCCTATCGATGGCTGACGATAACCGACCTCTTCTACTTGACAGTAGTTCACTCTTATCTGCCCTCGAATTTAGATCAGCCTGTTTTATATAGCGATCTTCGTTGTTTGTTGTTAGACCAAAAGTACTTAAATCTTATCACACAACCACTAACTCCGACATTATCTATTCCAGCATTTATTTTCGGTTCGTGCAGCTAATTTTATATAACGCTGAAATTAGTTTCTTTTGTTTAAGATTCAAGATTAGGAACTTTTAAGAAAACCAATTTTCTTGTGAGACAATTTCTTAATTAAAGTAGTAATTATTGTTGTCTATCTTTAATTTAGAGCAGAGTTGGGCAAAGTCAATTTAAAATAGTGCTTAAAGAATAAATACAAAAGAGAAACGTGGTATCGTGAATAAGGAATAAATTCCTCGATAAATTTTATTACATTATTACATTGCATTCTATTTTTATATTTATTCATCATTACTACATTGGTTGTTCACAATTTTAATACAATTATTGATTAACGAATAAGAAAAAACAAAAATTGTTTTTTCGAGGTTAATTTCCGATTCCAGATATTTATAAGTATTCCCAAATATTCTTTCTCTCCATTCAGTCTTCTGGAAGATTTCTACAAAATTTGCCCAGGAATTTTGGAATATTTTGAATCATTTTTGAAGTATTTACAAAAATGCTTATGGACCTTAAATGGCAAATCGTTAGCAGAATTGACTTTTTTTGTGAAAAAATTTTTTCTTATTGATCTTAAAAAAAATTCCATAATTTGTGTAGGTTGTTGTATTCGCAAATATATTAAATATATATTAAAGAATTATGACATTGAGAATAAAAAAATTAATAACTATCTTATTTTGAAATACAACAGATTAAAATTCTTATGCAAACAAATATCGTGACAATTCAAAGAATCTAAATAAATTTTTATTTTTTAAGACCTTTAACTTCTTTTCTCGGGGTTTGAGAAGCTTTCAATTTTAAGGGCTTGAAAAGGGCAGATTAATAAAAATTAAATTTGTTAATACGATTTTAATATATTTCGTATTATTTGGATATTTAAACGATTAATATGAAAACATTTTATTGAACATATTTACGATTTATTTACAATTTTAGTTTTGCCATAGTATCAGCAGCTGTAGGAGGTTCTGGATCATTTTTCTGTTCTGAATCACTTTATTCATCTTCTTTGATTTTCGAATCATTTAAAATTATTTTAAAAAAACTTTTTTTTGTTATACCAGAAATAACTGCAAGTAAGCTCAAAGATATATTAAAACAGGGTGAAATTGACGAATTTTCTAGCACCAGATAGACTAATAAAGTCTTGTTGTGTATCGATGTTTTTAAAAATTTAATTTAAATTACTTGCTTGGAAATCATAGTTAAAAATTGATCTTTTTTTAAAAAAATGATCAGTTTTTTGGGTTAAAACTTCAACTATTTTGCTAACCACTACATTTTTCCTTGAGAATTCATCTTTTTGGTTAAATTCGACTGTTTCGGATTTAAAATTAAAATATTGTTGGGATTAAAATTACAACTATTATATTTTTCGTTGAGAATAATTAAGTTTTTTTTAAATTGAAAGTTGAACAAGTTGGTTAATAGTTGAATTCCTTTGTTAAAAATTCTTTCTTATTTTTGAAAATTCACAATTTTAGTTGAAACCTGAAATAATTTATTGAAAATTGAATTAATTTTGTTTAATATTCAACTAATTTATTAAAGTAAAGGATATACTTCCGAATAGCACCCACCGACGATTTTCTTGAAAGTACGTATACTTACGTATTTTGATGCGCTGAT
>JAAAKG020148090.1:0-23319 GCA_010014905.2 Druon quercuslanigerum
ATACCAGACATTTCATATATTAGCAAGAAAGTTCCCGAATTGTGTAATTCCGCAGTTTCAAAGAAAATGAAATAGACCTATCTTTTTGCTCGCCTGTTGCATGCTGTAGCCCGACACTTTAAAAATTAAATAATTAAAATTGAGCACACACGAATATCTTTTTGATGTGTAACGCGCAAAAATCCGACTCAGACTACTCTCACAAAGGGAGAGAAACCTTCCTAGAGAATGTCAAATTTTCAAGTAGAAATATTTGTTATACAAAGAGGGAAAACCGAGAGAAAGAAAGAGAGAGGGAGGAAAAGAGAGAGAGAGAGAGAAATAGAGAGAGATAGTCAAAAGGGGGACAGCGATGCCAACGGAAATTTGAGTGTTTACTTTTCCTATAAAAAACTGTAAAGGACTCAATTTTCACAAGTGGCAATAATTTACCGTGACCTAGACGGCCCTTAGCAGGACACACCTGTTGATCAAAGTTTAAAACTGGATTCTTTTTTCAAATTTGGAAATTTCCCAATCATAAATTTTCGATTTAAAAAATTCTCGAATAATAAAATTCCTGAATTATAAAATTCCAGAAGCGTTTATAATCTTACCGAATTGGACAATTTCCAAAATATAAAAATGCTGAGATGAAAAATTCTTAAGTAATAAAGTTCCTGAATTATAAAATTACTGAATAACCGAATTCCCGAATAAAAATTCCTGAACAGTTTATAATATTACCGAATTCGAAAATTCCCGAATAATCAAATTGCCGATTTGAAAAATTCTCGAGTAATAAAGTTCCTGAAGAATAAAATTCCCGAATATTTTATAATATTACCGCTTAGTTTCGAAATTAAACAATATTGTTGAAAACGTATGTAGTTTGATGAAAACTTGTCTTGTATGATAAAAAAAAACTCCTTTGAGAAAAATTTACCTTTATTTTAAAAAATTCAACTATTTAGTTAAAAATTGATCTTTTTTATTTTAAAATTCAAGTACGTGGTAAATAGTAAAACTACTTATTTTTAAATAACATTTTTTCATACTAACCTCTTTGATTAAAAATTAGTGTTTTCGGTTTCGATTTAAGCTAATAAAATTTTTGTTTTGAGATCCATCATTTTAATTCAAGATTCATATTTTTCTGTAGAAAATTAAACGGCTTTGTAGCATGTTTATTTTTTTCCTAAAAAAATGCCACTATTTGATAGAAAAATAAAATATTTAATTCAAAAGTTATATTGTTAGTGGAAAATCATAATTATCTCTTTAACGATTAAATTATTTTTGTGGCAACTTAACTATTTGATAGTAAATAAACTTTTATCTCAAAAAATCATATTTATGGGTTAAAAATTTAACTTTTTTGTAGATAATTCGTCTTCTTGGTTTCTAAATTCAACAATATTGTTAAAAATCTTTGTATTTTGATGAAAATTTATCTTTTTGGTTAAAAATTTAACTATTTGATTAAAAATTAATATTTTTTTGCTGAAATTTGAGCTAATTGGTCAAATGTAGAACTGCTTTCTTAATAATTCATTTTTTTTTAATAATTCATCTTTTTTATTGAGGATTAAACTATTAGTTACAAATTCGTCGCTTTTGGTTCAATTCAACTGGTCGCAACTTAGTTTATTTTTTATAGAAATTTAATGTTTTCTGAACATTTAACTATTCTACTTTCAATTGGAAATTTGTCCATTATGAAATAAAAACTCAACTATATTTGCTAGAACATCCTCTACTTTATTGAAACTTTATCTTTTCGGTTGAATTTAATATGGTTAAAAATTCATTTCATTAATATTTTTGTTATAAGTCACCTTTCTTGGTTAAAAATTATATTTTTTGCCGAAGACTACTTTATTCATAAAAATTGGTCTGTTTGACTAGAAAATTTAGCTATTTAATTATTTGATGCATTATTATTTAATTATTTAATAATATTTAATAAATTTCAGTGATCAGTCGAGAACGGAACTCTATAATTATTATTTTCTTGTTTATTTATAATGAAAATTAATAAGCACCTGCATGTAGGTCATATAATAATATCTTTAACTTAAAATTTCATATTTATTTTACAGCGGAATGTATCGCAGTGAGAAATGCGCTAGACCTAGCTCTGAACAACACCAATGCCTGCAACGTCGTCATGTGTGTCTCGCTCAGTTTATGGAATGCCTGCAAAATCCTCTTTTCAATATTAATACAAATCCGTATCTCTACGAAATTAAGCTCAAATACTTTGAATTTCAACAACGCAAAAGCGAAAGCGGTGACATCCAAATATACTGGATTCCTTCTCACGCGTCCATAACGGGTATCGAAGTTGCAGACACACAGGCAAAACATGCGACAGGCCAACCGATTTAGATAAACTACCGATTACAGACCTGAAAGAATTCTTCAAACTTGGCATGAAGACAAATGCAAAAATGTCACACCTCAATACAGACCCCAACAAGGGAAAAACATATTTTGATATTTATTACAAATACTGTGATAGACCATGGTTCTATAAAAAAAAGCTTTCGCGCGACCTCATTGTTACAATCAACCGATTTCGAGCGGATGATTACAATCTTAATGCCTCTCTCGCAAGAGTATCCATAATAAATGATCCCAGCTGTTCATGTTCGTTCATCTCTTAGGATATTGACCATGTAGTATGGAGTTGTCCTTTATACTCCGATCAAAGGGCGATGTTGATTATTCAGCTTTCTCAAATAGATCAACAACCTCCTTTTTGTACGAAAGCCCTAATTAAAGAGTCTAATATTGCAGCATGTTCATACATACTAGTTTTTCTTCAGAACTGTACATTGCATATCTAGATTATTGATTGTTACAAACTCATAGATATAAACGTATTACAGCAATCTAACCTATGTAAAATATTTCACACTCATGCAAATGAACTCTTTCTTTGTATATCTCACTCACTATGAAACAAATTAATCTGTAAAGGATTTCAAAGCTATAATAAAAAAACCTGCCTCAGTTTTCACTAAGAAAACTCTTACGCCTACTCTAACAGCATTTTCAGGGTTGGAGGGTATAATGCGACCTAGCTTCCAGTGCGGTGGCACCTAGAAACCGATGGTGATAGCATTACTAGAGCCCGCCTTCCATTTAGCGTGACTAGTGAGCTCATTTAAATACTTCTTATGCCACCGAATCCAAAAGTGTTGTCTCAGCCTCTGCACTTGTTGCCATGAGTTTAGTTGGTTGACAGCAATGTGAGTCAGATTTGCCTGAGAAAAACCTGCCAAGGGCTCACTGATCAAGAGGTTTCCTCAATCTCAATTATGTAAATTTGAAGCTACTCAAAAGTTAGCAGAGCCTCAACTACGCTACGGTATCTATGAGATGGGTTAAAAATGGCTTCGCGCGAGCTTCCCACAATTCACCGAAATGTGAAGTACGAGAAGTATAAAACTTCAATTAACCCTTTGATTAGCTCATGAGATAATAGTAAGACTTGAAGCTCTGTAAGTTCAAGGTTGCTTTTACAAAATTGGTAGCGTTATCGGAAGTTAAGGAAGTGGATTCTTCAGGACTCGTGAAGAGTCTTTTCAAAGCTACGCATTGCTGGATTACACGACGAGTTGTGATATGATGGTTTCGCGGGAGAAGTGTATGATTTTTTTTTCAGGAGTTATTTCAGAGTGAAATAATATACTCCGCAACTTAAGGGTACTCTTATCTAAAAAATGATTAAGAGATAAAAAGGTTTTCTGTTGTTGTTGATAGGTTTAACGCTTTGTGTAGTCGATTTGCTGAAAAAAATCCCTTCGCGGTATGAATAAAGCAAATGTAAAACGTGAGAACGCTTTGCAGCTTTGGAATTGAGACAAAAGTTCCAGAATATTCTAATTGGATTTGGGAAGAAGCAGGGAAGTTTCGAACAGAGTAGGCGTTGGCAATTCGGAGGTGCATTCAAGCTGTAATTCAAATTTAGGCCACGTATCTTGGGACTGGGCGAGCAGTACGGCAACTGAAAAGGCATCAGTCCACGGAGGCGACGTTATCCCAAGTAAATGTTATCCCAAGACAGTGTGCATGCCGAGACCGCAGTAACAAAGACCGTAGTTAATAGGTCCTGGTATATTTTATACTCAATTATTTTGGATCATTATTGCAATGAAATAGTTTTTTTCACTACATTTAGATTATCATTTTAAAGGGTTTTGTTCAGTGAGTAGTGTTGCGGAGTCTACTTTGCTTTTGATAATTGCAATTTGATGTTTTTTAGGGTGATTTAAATAAAAATTTAGCAGTCTGAGTAAATATTCTTATTAAACCAATTTATTCTAATGTTTTATTACTATTGTCTCTAATAATTGCAACATTTTAAAAACTAGTAGTCTCCAAATTTTTAATATTTTAGATTTTGGTTAATTATTCTTAAAAAAATGTTAAATTTTGTCTTTTAAGATTAATTGAATTTTATTCAGTTTTCAAAGCGCGAAAATTGAGAAAATATCGGGAATTTTTGATAACTCCAAAAATGAATACGAGAAATTAAAATATCACGAACTTCATATCGCATGATTTAATGTCATATTTAAAATAAGTACAATTTTACTTTTTTAAATGTTAAGAGTAATTTTTAACATTTGCATGATTCAATTTACAAAGCGTAATTCAAAAATCTTATATTTACTTTACAAAATTTCTATTTAGGTCATCATTTTGAAGCGAATACTTTGGATTAAAAGAATTGCAAAATGTTTTTTTAATACCCAAAATATTACAAATTAAAAGTGTATTAAAAATTGAACAATAACTGGGCGAAAATAATAATTTATATTATTAATTAATTTTTATTTATTTTAATAGGTACGTCGTAAAAAATAATTGCTTCATTTTCGCAAAATAACCACGGTTGAAATGAGCACATTTTGGTAATTAGACTGATAACTGATATACAAACACATCAAAAGGACAAAATCGACGCAGATGTATTAAATAAGATAAAAATGATAGCATAAAAAATCTTTCGTAATAATGTACCAGGAGAATAATTAGGTACACTCGTTAACCCAATTCTTCGTTAATACAGTAATCCTTTTCCTTATTCAGCAAAAATGAAGATCCTCTCTTCTATCGTACTTCTAGTGATCGTTATCCTTAATTCTATTAGTAAGTATAATAACTTATCTTCAATTTGAAAACAGTTTTCAGAATTAAGCAAAAAATAATTTCTTTCAAGGAATGCGCTTTATATCCTAATTATAATCTGTGGTCATACTTTCAAATCCCTGAAAAAATTTTAAAGCTTAAATTATTTTTAAACCTTTTGAAATGCTATAATATACTTCCAATACTCGTGAATCCCTTGTAAGATGATGACTCTACTAACAACCTTCTGCATGCATTTCATATAAACTATTTGTCGCCAAACTTTTCTCTCTTGGCATGCCCCTTTAGCTTCCATCAAGTCCATTTATTTTCCCATAGAAGTTTTTGTGTTTGTATGGCTTCTTTTGTTTCTCCAAATTAGAGTCTCATTAACAGATCTTAACCATTCTTTTTGCGGCCTGCTTCTGGGTACGCTGCAATTTACTTGACCTTGATACATTTTTTTTATTCGATCATCTTTAATTCTATCAACATGTCCAAACTCTTTTGCCCAATTTCTTTCACATATGTAAATTACTGTCTCCTATACACCACATTCTTTGAGGAATATCTCATTACTCATTTTTTCTATTAGTTCTTCTCCATTTTTGAACTAGGTTTATTTCGGAGACTAGAAAGTAATGATCAGTATAACCAGAAGCACATGTGGATCATTTTATGCTTAAGCCAATCATTTGTGATCAATAAACACTTTTCTAAGCATAAGTTAGCTAATTGTTCTTTGTTATCACTTGCTCTTGAATCCCACAATTATCTAGTATGAATTGTATTCCCTGACGTTGAAGGTCAACCCATCCATTCATATCTTCTAGTAGAATCATTCTTTCACCGTGATCGCAAGTATCCGTAGTACCATTTAAAGTCTTTCAGAAGGCGTCTTTTACTTCACTCCTCTCACTACCAACTGGAGCGTAGAACGCCATGATAATAATCTTCTAATTCCCACTTTCATTCTAGCCTACAACGATCTCGGAGATACAAATTTATGCTCATTGACATGCTTGCTTGCTCTCTTATTCAAAATCAAATCAGCCCCTTGGCTACTCATTTAAGATTTTGAACGGCATTAATCGAATTCTTGATTTCAAATTTCCGAAAAATTTTCCGGAATATGCATGCTATCTTACCTCACGTACTTTAAAAACAAAATGCAATTTTCTCTTTCTTGTTGCAGAAATAAGTTCACAGTCCGAGACTTTGTCTAATTCTGGATCTATTCCTGCTGTTCCTCGCACCGGAAGATCTGACTATCCTGACAGGTCTCCTCCTGTGAGGATTAGGTCCAGGTCTCCTCCCGGACATTCGTCTTTCGACACGTCTTCTTCTTCAAAGAATCCTCGTCCTGCCAGGTGCATGAATTCACCGAACAGACTTCCTTCTCCTAACGGACCTGAGTATAACCTCGATAAACTTCCATTCATTCAGCTGACTCGTAGAACGGATTCGAAACATACATTCGAACTTCGAAGATTCACTTTTCCTGTCGATGCACGACTTAAACTGAAAGGAGATACCCTTGAGCCTGTGCCAACCGAAGAGAGAATTGTTGTATCAAACTCCGATGGTGAATAGTGAATAGTGGCATTGTTACCCATTTGACCTCAGAAGGAATGGATGACGTTCCAGTAGGTCGCTCAAATTTAATCAGAAAATGTTTTACTATAAAGTGTAAAAAATGCACGTAATCTGCAGTCCTTTCTTCCTTTTGAAAAATGTTGTACTCCTCTTTAGAAACCTATTATATAGCAACATGCAAGAAAACGAAGAAGGAAAATCCAAAAAATTTCAAATATGGATTTTTATGAAATCAACGTCAGACAAAGTGTTTTCATTTCAATCGCAAAATAGTGCCAAATCAATTCATTCATAATTGCGCGCTTTTGTTTAATTTTAAAGTCTTTAAAAATATTGCTCTAATCTCAAATGTTTCATTTTTAACTAATTATAAGTTAAAAGTTAATTTAAAAAAAGAAGAAATTTTCTATATTTAGAAATATTTGACTGCTTATTAAAATTCTAAAACCGTTAAAATTTCAGAGTGCTAAAATTCAACTCTAAATTTCACGATTTTACTTGTTCCACTTTTTGAAATTTTATTTGCGAGTGAAAGTATTACACTTTTACAAATAGATAAAAATTTAACAATTATTGATAAACTAAAAGAATAGTAACGTACACCGTAAACAAAATTTCTAGTTTATTAATTGATTAAATTTAGGTTATGTAAGTTTCCACACAGATTCTGTAAAATTACAAATGCAGAAAGCAGTTTTTTAAATACAAAATTGTGGTTTAATATATTCTATCAATTTTTCAAATCAATTTTGTCCGTAACTTATACTGTTATGAAACACGCTCTTTTACACATAATTTTAGTTTTTGCAATTTTTTAATTATTCTTCGCAACTTTGAAACTTTTCAATTACTTTCACTCATACTGCGTTCAGAGTTGTGCATGTACGCCGATACTTTGGAACTTGATATTTATCGAATTATAATAATTCATATTGCAAAAGTTAAAAAAAATATCGTCTTTAGCATGCATTTAACATAAAATTACTACTTTGTTTTTTATGCACTTTCTAGGTACAATACCAGGGGACTGGAGGGTGAGAATGAAAATGTATTGAGTAAAATATTCCCTAAAATTTGTTTAAGACGCAACTTAAATAAAATTTACGAATAGTTAATAAGAAGTACTGCTTTTGTCTAGTTTTTCAAAAAGCGAATTTGAAGGGAAAAAAACGGTATTTTTTTCGAAAACGAACGAGTTCGGGGGATGGGATGACCCACCCGGTCGGTCACCAAAAGTCGACAGCCGAATATTTAAAGGTAATTTGGACCAGCACTACTTAGTAACGTATTAAATTTACTGTTACTTTTTTTAATTAGTAAATTTTTACCATTACTGTTATCGTTACTTACAAAATGTGAAAAGTAGGCGACGAGAGCCCTCAAGAAACGGTTTCTTAGCCTATTAAAACATTTATTATGTATGTATATGTATGTAATAACATTATATGTGTAATAACATTATATATATTATGTAAATGTAATAACATTTGTTTAATAGACGTTTGATATTTTCTTAAATGTCTCCATGGAAATTAACTGAAATTATTTGTTTCTTGTTTTTAATATGTTTTTGTTGGTTGGCTTTATTTTGTATGTTATTCTGCTTTTAATGTGTTTTTTCTCTTTTTTTCTAGTATGTTTTTCAGTGAGTTCTGTTGAATAATTGTTGTAATGAATTAGTTTTTTTTGCGGCATTCATATTATTACTAATGTCTATAATAATTTCAACATTTAAAAAGCTAGTGGCGTCAAAGTCATTAATAATTTAGTTTTTGATTCACGATTCAAATTTGCATTTTTTTATTTAGTTTGTCAATCGTGAAAATAGGGAGAATACCGGGAATATTTTGAGACCACGAAAAACCGGGAAATGACAGTGAATTTCTCTTTTTGTTAATTTTACAAATTTTTAGAAGCAAAATGAATCGGGGAACTTAAAATATCATTGATTTAATATCGCATGATGTAATGCTATATTTAACATAAATAATACTTTATATTATTTAAATTTTTATTTACTTTAGTTTATGTGGCATAAAAAAATATTTTTTTATTTTCATAAATTAAGTGTCGTTAACATAAGCAAATTTCATTAATTAGACCGGTAACTAATTTTGAAAGGATAAAATCGAGGCATGTGTATCAGATAAGATTAAAAATGATAGCATAAAATATGTTTCGTAATAATTTACCAGGAGCATAATTAGGAACACTTGTTAACCCAAATCTTCGTTAATACAGTAATCCTTTTTCCTCATTCACCAAAAATGAAGATCCTCTCTACTCTCGTCCTTCTATTGACGCTTATCCTTAATTCTTGTGGTAAATAATTTTTAAGCAATGCGCAATATATCTTAATTATAATCCGTGTGCATACTTTCAAATCCCTTAGAAAATTTTTAAACTTTAATTATTTTGAATTCTCATTAAATTGTCTTATAAACTATAGATGGCATACCTCTTTAGCCTCTTTCGCATCCATGCATTTTTCCATGCAAGTGTTTGTATTTTTATGGCTTCTTTATTTTCTCCAAATTAGGGTCTTATTCACACAATCTACCCATTTTTATCGGGGTCTCCCTCTGGACACGCTGCCCTTTACTTGAACTTGATACCACTTGTCTTGTTATTCGATCATCTTTCATTCTTTCAACGTGCTCAAACTGTTTTGACAAATTTCTTTCACATATGTGAAACTAGTGTCTCCTCTACATCACATTCTTTTAGAAATATCTCATTACTTACTTTACTCATTATTTCTTCTCCTAGAGACTAGAAGATGATGGTCAGAGTATTGCAATCAGAACCTCCCATGACCATTGTATATTTGACTAGCTGTCTTAGTCATTTATTCGCAACAACCAAGTCAATTATTATGTTGTGGATATCTCATCTACACCAGGTGTACATGTGGATTATTTTATACCGAAGCCAAGTATTTGTAATAAATAAGCCCTTTTCTAAGCATAAGTTAAATGATCTTTCTTTGTTACCATTTGCTTTTGGATCCCAAAATTACCTAGCATCCACTATGTACCCTGACGTTGGACACCAATCCACCTATTCATATCTCCTAGTAAAATGATTCTATCACCGTGATCGCAAGTGCCTGTCGTATCTTTTAAAGTGACTTTCATTTTAACCTACAACAATCTTGGAGATACAAATTCATTCTTTTTGATATGCTTTCTTGCTCTCTTTCTTGCACTCTCTCAATCCCCCGTTTTCTATCTTTCCAGTGTCGCATCCCTTTTTCTTTGTTTCAGGTACACTTAAAATATATGGATTTTACGCTTATAGTTTCTCATGATTGTCTTTCTTTAAGATCATTCGCCCCTCTAGGATTCCAAACACCTAGTCCCCATTCTGCATCTGAAACTTTACCTTTTCCTTTAACTATACCGTAAGCATGTCTTTCTTCAATTGAAGTTCCAGACCATTCTGTGGCTATTCTCTTTTTTTATTCATTGTGTATAATCTACACTCAACTAACCAACTCTCGTAGGGTAAAGAGTTTAGCAATAACGCCAGTCCCACCAAAGTTTGGTACCATTTACCTGCAATAAAAATTAGTTTTGGTAGTGTAAATGGTACGACATCACAAGGCATCGTTTCTCTTGGACTTGGGGTACGAAACGTCACATACTGTCAATTATTTTTACAGTTTCGTGGCAAAAACAATCGACAAGCTTCGTACCCCAACTACGAGCAAGATGGAACACCATATTAAAACTCAACTGCAGCGAAATTGATCCCAGAGTTTTTACTGTGTGGATAAAACTGGAACCGAGAGTCATAGTTGGCTGATGTACATTGAGAAGATCACCAGCCTTTAGTAGTATAGTATTAGAAATGTGAGTGGCCATTTTAAACATGAAAACACTTTTCTTTTAATTTCAAAATCGTGTTTCTTTAAAATATTAGTATTTGTTGTATTCCACAAGAATACGCATAGGAGAAGACGCAAGAATTAAATAACCTAAATTTTCAATATTGTACGTAATTGGTATCTTTTTATCACACAACACTCATTAAAATACAACAATTAATTAAAATTTTAAAAATTGAAGTTACTTTTAAATTGAATTTAATATCTCAGAGTAGATGTATTAATAAAAGGAGAGAATCGCTTATAAGTTTTAGCTATGTCTTCGGAGTAGAGAAAGATAGTAATCGAATGACTGATTGCGCAATTTCAAAAAATTTCCCAGAATGCGCATTGTAGGAATAAACGCAAGTAAATGATTAATAATTATTTATATAATTGCTAAATATCTTTAAACAAAATATTTCTTCTAATATTTTTTAATCGTGTCATCACTTTAAAAAAAGTGTTTTTTTAAACTTACAGTGGTAAACATTGTTTAAACAAAATGAAATTGTTTAAATACTTTAAACTTTTTGTCATTCAAAATATAACTCTTGATATTCATTAAGTACGTTATAGATTTTAGAAAATACGAACTTTTCGAGATTTATATAGGTGAAAAAATTGTTTCAACAAATGAAAGATGTTCAAATAATTAAAAAAATATATTACTTTAAACATTCGTAATTGTATCATTATTTCCAGAAAATAATTTTTGACGATTCAAAGTGGATAAATGGTTTAAACAAATTAAAATTATTTAAATAATTACTGAATATCTTAAACAAGCAATTTATTCTTGATATTCATTAATTGTTTAACTTTTCCAGAAAAAATAATAAAAAATAATAAAAAATTGTTCAATCAAATAGCCTCTTTTTAAACACTATAAATTAGTTATAAAATACTTGGTTAGCGGATTTAAAATCAAAAGTTATTGAGTAAAATTTATTTCTAAAACATTTGTTAAGTCATAACTTAACTCTTATTTACCATAAGTTAAATGAATTTGAAGAAAAAAAGGAATCTCTTTTTCTAAAACAAACAATTGTATGTGGGGGGGGGGGGTGACATAAAAAATCTACAGCAGACTTTTTACAGGCAGAAATTTGAAACACCCTATTGTAATACGTTAATGTTACGTTACTTTTTTTTAATAAGTAACGCGTTACCGTTACCAATACCGTAACTTAAAACAATGAAATGTTGCAGGTAACGCGTTACTGTCAAACACTGATAGAGATTTAAAATTCAGTTTGGGTTGCTCTAAGTTTTAAAATGTACAGTTTAGAATAATTGTACAATTTTAAAAGTTCAAAATAAAAAAATTTAATATTTTCTAGTAATTTAACTGTAAATGTTTTACTTTAAAGGCCTCCTTTACAAAATGATTCAATTTTGATATTTAAATTAGATTTCTGAATGGATTTTTTAAAGATTTTTTAATTAATACAAATTTTTAAATGAACCCGATTACTTCAGACATTCAATTTATGAAAAAATAGCTTTCTTTATGCTCTTTAAAATCCAGTAGCATAAAAAGTCGGCCGAAAAGTTTTTCTTTTTCAAATTTTGACTTTTACGCTCGAGGGTACCACGGTAAACCTCCGTAGCAATCAAGGAAAAATTTTCGGTCCATTTTTTATCCTAAAGAATTGCAAAGGGTCTAAAAAAGCTATTTTTTGAAATAAAAAAATTTAAACATGTCACTAAAAAAAATAAATTTCAATTTTGATTATCAAAATAAAAATATAAATAAAAGAAAAATAATTATATCGTTATAATAGTCTTAAAGTACATGAGAAGAGTATATTAACAACCGGTTGATGAATTAACCTATGGTTTGGTGAATTAATGTAGGTCCACTAGGACTATTTTTCATTCATTATTTTTATTTTATTTATTATTTTTTTATTCAGCCAAGTTTCAACCCGATGAAGAAAAAGATAATAATTTTAAAACTCAAACGATAAAATCTTTAAATTGTAATAAAATCTTCTAAGAAATTCCAATTTTTAACGTTATAAAATCTTTTGAAATACTAATTTAGGGGCCTTAAAATTGGGCCTGTTGAACATTGTACAATCAATTGAACATCGTTGAATACTTACTGACTTTAAAATTATTCAGTTTCGTGGGCAGGGCCATGTGCCAGATTTAAAAGCAGACATTTCCATACGGTATAGGTAGTGATCTCTTTTAATTGATAACGAATCGCAGGACACGATTGAATGCTTGGAAATGACAATCTGAATTGCTGATACGATGTGTGTTCGTATTAGTTTATCAATTGAGAGTTGATCAAATTCCGCATTTAATTCTGAATTACTAACAGCCTCACTGATGAAAAATAATTATATTTTACCATTTAGCTTGCATTGCAACACACTAGCGCTAACCACAAAATAAAAAATAAATAAATGCTCCTTTTGACGAAAACATTATTTACGTATAAACTTAAACTATACCCAACAATATGTAGTACCCCTTTAACGGCCTTTGAGCCTTCAAAGCTTAATTTTAAGCCTTTTACCTTCCTTATTTTCGACTTAAAACAAAGAAATATCAGAGGGATTATTTTCTTGAATCTTGCCACCGCTGAGTTTTCTTTAGAGCTCGGTGCATTTCGTTGTTCACAACGTTCTGGAAATTTACATCTCAGGTACCAGGCATACCCCAGCGAACATTTGACGCCTCGAAAAGTGATCCTCACCCATTCTGCCATCCAGCAGCATTTCTCCATAATCCACAATAAAATCAAGAATTCTAGAAAATATGTCTTTGAACGCACAGCAAAGTAAGCCTGACTTACTATGCTATCCAGCAGCTTTCCTCCTATCTTCACAAAAAAAAATAAATTCTAGTAAATATGACCTTGAATTATCCAGACATATGCGAAGAATTATTTTCTTAAATCTGGCCACCTTTACCGAAATTCTTTAGGTGTCGGTTGATTTCGTTGTTTCCAACATTCTGTAAATACACATTTCAGGCATCAGGCTTACTCCATCTCCCAATGAATCACGTGTACCTTTTTAACCAGCAAAGTGATCCTCACCCATTCTGCTATCCAGCAGTATTCCTCCATAATTCACAATAAAATCAAGAATTCTAGAAAATATGTCTTTGAATGCACAGCAAAGTAAGCCTCACCCACTGTGCCATCCGACAGCCTTCCTCCTATATTCACAATAAAAAATAAATTCTAGTAAATATGACTTTGAATTATCCAGATATATCCGAACAATTATTTTCTTGAATCTGGACACCTTTACCGAAATTCTTTAGGTCGGGGTTAATTTCGTTGTTTCCAACATTCTGCATATCAAAGTGATCCTCACCCACTCTGCTATCCAGCAGCCGCCAATCCTAATTCAAAACAATATAAAAAATTCTAGAAAACTGAAAGAGAAGCTTTTACTATCTATTCAGTAATAATTTACGGAAAATGCAATGGCTTTAACAGATTGAATAAACATGATATAAACATAGATGATTTTGCCAATGACATCAATAGCTTTATAATATGTTTGGAAAGCACCATCAAATTTACTTCAATTCATTCAAATAATCTGTACCACAGGATTAATTTCATTTACGATACCAAAGCCCAATTTATCTTCGTTTACAGGGATATGACATTTATTGACCGACCTCGATTATTCAAACTAGGTTATTAATTCAGATTTAATAATGCTTACAGCTGTTAATGAATCATTTAGCAATTTATTATTTTAAAAATTTACCTTTCGTAATAACAGAGTGTCTAGTCAATTGGAAAACCTGGGATTATCAGAAAATTTTTATGTATCTCGCAAAACCCAGAAATGTCACGAAATTTTTTTTAATTCATGGAATAATTTTGAAAGCGTACTTAAATTTGTTTAAAATGATGTATTAATATTAAATAACAATTATTCCTAATTTGAAAAAGCAGCTATATATTACTGGAGTTAACTATTTTGTTGAAAATCGTTTTTTTTTTGGTTGGAAATTAATTTTCTTAACTCAAAATTTAAGTATTTTATTTTTGGTTACAAATTGATATTTTTTGGTTAAAAACACATATATTTTCTTGAAAATTTGTCCATTTTGATAGAAATATAACATTCTTGGTGGAAATGTAATATTTTCTGTAGGAAGTTCAACAGTTGAAAATTATACTTAAATTAAATAATAAATTGAAATAAATAAACTTAAGAAATAATTAAATTTCTTCGTAATATTTTGTTAAATAATTTTTTATGACTAAGAATTCATCTTGCTAATTGTCAATTCAGCTGTTCCAGTTAGAAATTCATCACTTTGATAAAAAATTTAAATATTCCGCTTTTTTCTTGAAATGTTATCTTTTTTTTTAGTTCAAAATTCCACTATTTGATTGAAAATTGATCTTTCTTAGTTAAAAATTCAATTATTTCTTTGAAAATTCATATTTTTTGCGGGAAAATCATGTTTTTTGGTAGAAAGTTAATCTTCTTGTTTAAAAATTCAAATATTCCAGTTAAAAATACTTGAAAAATTTGTTGAGAATTCGATTTTTGTTAAAAACTGTTTTTTTTTTAGTTCAAAATTTAACTATATGATTGAAAATTTATATATTCTGTTAAAAAATTGTTTTTTTTAATACACATTTACTTTTCATGTTTGAAAAATCATCTTTCGGGTTAAAAATTTAACTAATTTCCTTTTTTATTATTTTTTAGTAGAAAAGAAATTTTGTGTGTTTTAAAATTTATCTTTTGGTTAGAAAATCCAACTATTTCAGTTATACATTAATTATTTTATTTGAAAAATTATATTTTTGGTATAAAATTTAAGTACCTTGTTGAAAGTTAAACACTTTTTTTTATAAATTAATTTTTTTCCTTGGCAAATGAACTTTTACAGATTATATTCACTCTTTTAATTAAATATTTATCCTTTTTTTTAAATTCAACTATTAAAGTTGAAGATACATAATTTTACTTCAAAATTCATCACATTAGTTAAAAATGTATCGATTTTATTGAGGCTTCCTTCTTTTTCTTAAACAAATAATTAAATTTTTTTCAAGAATTTTAATTTTCTACCAAAAAAAAGGCAAATTTTTAACAAAATACTTTATTTTATTTTAAAAATTATATTTTTGGTATAAAATTAAAGTACCTTGTTGAAAGATAAACACTTCTTTTATAAATTAATATTTTTCCTTGACAAATGAACATTCACAGATCATATTCATTCTTTTAATTGAATATTTATCTTTTGTTTTAAAATTTAACTATTAAAGTCGATGATTCATAATTTTACTTAAAAATGCAACACATTGGTTAAAAATTTATGGATTTATTTGACACTTATCAGCAAATATCTTTTTTAAAAATTTAACTAATACAGTTGAAGAATAATTATTTCAGTGGACAATTTATCTTTTGAATTAAAAATTAACCTATTTTAGTTGAAAATTCATCATTTTAGTTAAAAGTTCATCATTTTGTTAAAAAGTTTAACTATTCCATTTTGCTTAAAAATTGATCTTTTTATTTCAAAATTCTAATATTTAGTTTAAAAAAATAGAACTGAATATCACTCAAATTCATGGACTTTCGAAACAAATTAAAAAAATGATTACTTATTATTTATTTGATTAAACGATATTGCTAGTGAGTATATTTACGAATATCTTGTAAAATAATTTGTTAATGCTTTCTAAGTTTAAAAAAATTAAATCCCTATTAAGTTTTACCAGTAAGAAAATTCTAGAATTGTCAACAATTTTAGAATATTGATTTGATGGCTTTTGCAAGGTTTTAATTGTTGTTTTTTCTATAGAACATTTTGTACTTTTTATAAGATTCCTAATCGGAATTTGTAAAACATTTTACCTCTAATATCACGCGTGTTTGAGCACTTAATAGACCAATAAAGTGTCAGCATTGTCCAAGTGTCAGAAACGATTCGCGATATCGTTTGGCATGGTTTACTTTTTATTAGAGTTGAAGTCGAAGCTTCTCAACAAGCTATTTTAACGTTGACTACAAATGTTATTTCAAAAAAATTTTTATTATTGTGCAATGTATGGACGCCTGGCAACATCATTATTTAGCAAATTGATAGGTAGAATGTTTTAATTTGTTAAAAAGTAAACCAATAAATAGTACTTAATTTTTATTTATTATTTTTCAAAGGATTTGTGCTACTTATTCGTTTTTGGAGAAAGGAAGACGACACAGATTATTGGCCACTGAGGCTTCTTTTAATCACAATTTTTTTTAAGATTGACGCACGCCGATCCCGTTGACAGAGCTGATGGATTTATACTCCCGTCCGTACAGAGTACCATTGTATCTCGAGAGTCTAGGTCATTACATATTCTACTTAGGTTTGAACGTTGGTTATTGTTTAGATCAGTAATCCTTTTAAACGGGACAGGGGTCGCGATTATGTTATAATCGTGTACATACATTTTATAGTTTCTTGACTTCATTATGTTGTTACCTAGGCAAACTACATTTTCAATACTTGTTTCGTAGAGTCTTTTCTTTATTCTTTTGCTATTTCTTGTTTGAGCATAGTACTTTTTGACAGTCTTATTAATACATAGACTTTCATTCGATAAGATTTTTGATACGTACATATTGCATAAAAATTTAGCCCTTTCGAAGATTGACGGCAGTTTGGATTCGGCAAGGAGTATTTTCGTTGGTGTCGTTTTGCGAAATCCGAGCGCTATTCTTATGGCATTGTATAGTATACCTTCTAGTTTTTTGTGTTGATCCTTGCATTTAGGATAGTATACATAGATTGCGTAATCTAGAATAGATCTTACATAGCTCTTGTAAAGAGTGAGAAGGATAGTGGGATCTGTTCCCCACAAGATTCCTTGTAAGTGTTTAATTATGTTAGACGCTCTAGCACATCGCGACTTTACTTGGTTTAGTTGTAAGTCAAATGAGAGCTTATAATCGAAAATTATTCCAAGGAACCTGTTGGATTCACAAGATTTAATTAATAAATCATCTATTTTAATTACCATTCCTCCGAGTTTAATGGCAATATTATTGAAGTGTATAAAGATAGTTTTTTTTGGGGGCGAGAATAAGGTCTATATCAGCAGGATTTTGTTTAACTTGATTTAGGGCCTTTTTCAGTGTGGATTAATTACTAAAATATAGCGCGATGTCTTCTGCATATTGAGATATCGTTACTCTGTTTGGCGTCTTTTTGACGATGTCGGCGACATATATTATATATAGAAGAGGACTTAAAACTCCTCCTTGCGGAACCACTTTACACGTTAGTTTAGATTTAATGTTGACGTTATCAAAAGCTCCTTTCACATCAAGGAATGCTGCGAACATCTCTTTCTTTTTGCGTAAAGGTGTCCGAGCAGTGATAGTTAAGTTTAACAAATTGTCACAGCATGATTGTCCCTTACAAAATCCACTTTCATTATTTGGTAATATATTTTGAGTTTCAATCCACCATTGAAATTTATTTTTTTATTAAAATTTAAAACAGCTAACATAAAGCCGAGGTGAGAGTAATCGGCCTATAGCCTTTATTTTCGGGCTTTGCAATGAAATGTACATACTTCTTCCACTCTGTAGGGAAATCACTAGACAATACATTTCATTATAAATATCGAGAAAAGGGAGTTTGTATTTGATTGGGAGCCTTTTTAGCGTGTAATAATCTATGCCATCTAAGCCTGGAGATTAGTCGGTGTTGCGGGAGTCTAAATCATGGTTGAATTCAACAAAGCTGAAGGGACTTTCAAGAAAAGCATTTAATTGGCAATTAGGTAAATAGTTAGGATCAGGTCGAGTTTAAATTGGAGGACATAGCTTATTGAAAGCTTCTAGTTTTTTATCGAGTTGTAAATTTTCGGGAACGTGCGATACATTGATCTTGATCCATTTACTATTTAGAATCTTACAAGTATCCCGAACGTAACGACCATCAGTTAGTAAGTTAATGGTGGTTATAAATTTGATGTAACTTTCTTTCTTTTTTTTCTGGAAAGTTTTTTTTGACAGTGCAAGGAGTCTTTTGTACTCTATGATATCGTCGAGATTTTTAGTTTTTTTCCATATCTTAAAAGCGGCATTTATTTGCTTTTTAACTTCGGAACACTTCTCATCCCACCACGGTACCGGATTTCGGCGAAATTTGATATTTATAATTTTATTTTTTGGCGTATTGCCCGAAATGGCTTCAGTAACTTGATTGACAAAATATTCGTATTTGTGGCTGGCGCTTACATTATCGTAATCACTTGTTAAAAAATGTTCAAAACAGTTATCTATATGTTGCATTACGTTGTTCCAGTTTGTTTGTGTTGATCTGATTTTATGACTTTTTTAATGTCAAATGTGCCTTTCAATACTGAGGTTAACGTAGATTGGGTAGTGATCTGAGCCCCGAGTCTAGTCATTCACTTGAACGTCTATTTTATTAGCGATATTTTTGCTTCAGAGAATTAAATCGATGTTCGATATAGAAGTAGAATCAATGTGGGAATAAGTATCGGTATTGTGTATGAATAAATTATTTTTCTCTATGCATTCAAATACGTTTTCTCCGTTTGTGTCAGTTTTGTTACAGTTTCAATATGTATGCTGAGCGTTAAAATCTCCAAGAATTATACAATTTTTATCGCTCTTAAAATTATTAAATACTTTATCCCACTGTTCGAGTGAAAATACGATACTTGGGGCTGTGTAACAGGCGATTAAACTAACAGCTGGATTAACATTATTGATTTTAATTCCGCAAGTTACAAATGCTTTATCGGGAAAGTCAACATTTTTTATTTCGTGATAAGCTAAACTAAAGCGAATTATTAGTAAAATACTTCCTCCAGTTGAATAAGTTCTATATAACCTGTAGTTCACAAATCCTGGAAATTTGATGTTTGTGATGTTTTGATGTAGCCAGATTTCAACGCACACGAGGATTTTAATGTCTATGAGAGCTTTTTGTATCTCTTCTTTACGTTTTCGAAAACTTCTAGCATTCCAATAGAGTATTTTGAGTAGCTTTGTTGTTGTAGAGGAAGGGATCATGTGGAAGAATGTAAAGATTCCTAACTGTTGAATTGTTGTTCGCCGTTTGAGCTAGGATCATATGTAGAGTCGAGTTTCCCAAACCTTTTCATAATTTTGGTAATGTGAGCTGTCAGATTGCGATCCACGAGATGGGGGTAAGCGTCTCTGAGCATGGTAATTAAACTCGGTGTGTCAGTAGTGTATTTCAAAGCTACATCTCTGAGAAAGGATGCTAATTCTTCGAAATCAAGCGGATATTTATTGTAGTTTATTAAGAAGAAATTCTTAGCTGGAGCAAGCTGATCATCAAATGGTTCTTGAGGACATGGCTTTTTGACTATTTTTCTTGTGTACTTTTCTTGGGCTTTAATTAAAGTACCGTCTTCGTCGGGGTTTGCTAAGTTTTCCACCTTGGCTTGCTCATCGACATGAGTGGACAGTGTGGAGCTGGGTTGTTGGCTGTGCTTTCTTTTGAATTTTGCACTGTAGGGTGGAATTGGAGGGGGCATTAAATGCATGTGGGAGGATGAAGTTTCTGTTTCCGCTGTGTCCATTTTTTTGTTATTTTGTATTTAAGTAGCTTGAGTGTTGTTCAGTGTACCTGCACGTGAGTTCTTGTTTACATCTGATATTGGACAGTGTTTAGCGAGGTGTTCTTCTTCTCGGCATAAGAAACAAGTAACTTTCTCGTTGGAAAAGTAGATCCAGTAAGTAGTGCTGTCATAATCGATTTTCATATTGTCCGGAAGGTTAGTTATGTCTTCAGGGTTTATATATACTTGTCGCCTGAAGCTCATTACGCGTGCGTAATCTGGTTCATTGATACTTGCTCTGATACAAGTGATTTGAGAAACTGGGGAAATATTGAGAGCCTTGATTTTATCTTCAATGACATAATGCGGTATAATGGGACATACGGTAGAAATAGTTATTCT
Organism: Druon quercuslanigerum; assembly: GCA_010014905.2. NCBI lineage: Eukaryota > Metazoa > Arthropoda > Insecta > Hymenoptera > Cynipidae > Druon > Druon quercuslanigerum. Next base: position 20,553 of record JAAAKG020148090.1, read on the forward strand.
CTTGGCTTTCGATATCAGTGATTTAAGTGGGAGCGTGTGAGAGTTTATGTTTATTTTCGTACCTGTCTCCGTGAGTTTGTCAACAAACTCTTTCTTACTTAAGTAGACATAAATTCTAACGTTGGAAATTCTTGAGACGAACAAGACATTAGCTGGTTTGACGATATTTACAATGGCAATTGTATACGACAACGATTAAGGATTATAATCCTTAATCGTTAGACCATCGATTGCATCTGCTACTACTGCTTGGTCTTTCTTGGGGAACTGATCCTGTTGTGTTACACTGGCGTATGACACTTTTGGTGGGTTTTCATTCTGGCAGGAATTTGATACCTTTTTAGTTGGATTACTTTGTGAGATGTCGCCCTTGTAGTCAGAGGTCATCTTTGGTTGGGTAGGTGCACAGTTGAGACAGTACAACTGCACTGTCCCGTCACTATACACTAGCACAGAACTGATTAGAATTTGTCGCACTCACGGCCATTTCGACCAGTTTACTAAAAAATAAATATCTCGGCCGTAAACTGTTATTAAGAAAAAATATTTCTGGGATTACCTCTTTATATTATAGTCTTTCAAAAGCAATTATATTTATATGAATCAGTTTCAAAAACCATATTTATTTTATCACCTTAAAATAATGTAATTTTAAAAGGTGAGATTTGTGATAAAATTGAATTATTCATTAAAAAATATTCCTTTTATTGCAAAAATATTTATTCATAGAATATAAAAAATGTAAAAACGATTGAAAAATATAGAAAAAATACAGAAAAAATCTATTCCCATGATTTCCATTACCCTAAAAATCGCAAAAATCGCAAAATGACGAACTCGTAATCGACCAAACTTTCACATACTGTTAATAGGCGGGATGTCAACGATTACAAGAAATTTGAAAACAAAGCATTGACGAATTTGTCATAGATGTCCGGCGAAGGGTGAAATTTCCCGTAAAAGAGAAATGCAAAACGAATGGTAAAATATAATTATTTTTTAAAAGACAGGCTGTTAGTAATTCAGAATAAAACAGGGAATTTTATCGACTCTCAATTGACAAACAAATACGAACACACATCGTATCAGCAATTCAGATTGCCATTTTCAAGCATTCCATCGTATCCTACGATTCGTTATCAATTAACAGAAATCACATCCTATACTGTATGGAAGTGTCTCCTTTTAAATTCAGCCCTCGAAACTGAATCGTTTTAAAGTTAGTACGTATTCAACAATGTTCAATTTATTTTACAATGCCAAATAGGCCTTACTTTAAGGACTATACAATTAGTATTTTAAAATATTTTTTAAGTTTAAAAATTGTAATTTTTTTGAAGATATTATTACGATTTAAAGATGTTAACGTCCGAGTTTCCAGATATTTGTTGCTCTTCATAGCTACTTTTTTTAGAGAGGAATACTGTACGCATTTATTCACTGTGAAAAATGTACTATATTTGATCAACGTGAATTTCATTTAAATAATTTTTTAGCAGATGTTACGACACTTTAAAAATATTGACGCCCGAGTTTTTAAAATTTTTCTTGTTCTTCATAGCTACCTTTTTTATAGGGGAATAATACGCCTTTCTCCACTACGAAAGATGTAACATTTTTGATCGACGTTAATCTAATCTTATTCATTTTTAGAAGTTGTTGCTAGAATTTCAAGATGTGAGCGTCCAATTTACAAAAACTTTAAACTATTACCAATTTCAATGTTAAAACGATTACTTCAAATAAGAAAAGATCTAATGAGGCCTTGTTGGCGTAATTGGTTAACGCGCCGCTCATAGATAGCACAGTGACCGGTTAAAATTATATTTGAAAAACGTAATTTAAACATCAAACTTGAATCATTTTCTTTTAGAGGCCTTTAAACTTAACCATTTTTAGCTGACTTATTATGAATTAGCAAATTTTGTTTTGAACTTTTGAAATAGTAGAGTAATTTCAAACTGTACATTTTCAGAATTAGAGGATCCCAAATTGAATTTTAAGTCTCTAAAAGTGTTCGACAGTAACGGGTTACCTGCAAAGTTTTAATTTTTAGGGTTTTGTAGCCCCGGGCTGAAAACCTTATGGGTACTGAGGGGGTGGGTGTAGAAATATATTGGGGGTGGATGGGTGAGGGGAAGGGAACTGAGCACTAAGGGAGTGAGGGATCTTGTCTTTACAGAAACAGGACACTTGTGCCTGGACCTTACAGGACGAAGAGACCGGAACCTTGTCTGCACATGAGGAGGACTCTTGAACCAGAACATTACAGGAGGGGGAGGCCTCGATCTTGTCTTCACAGGAGGAAGACTCTTGGACCTACACATTACGAGAGGATGAGACCTGGACCTTGTCTTGACAGGAAGAGAACATTTGGACCTGGACATTGTAGGAGGAGAAGACCTGGACCTTGTCTGAACGTTACAGGAGGAGGAGACCTCGATCTTGACTTCACAGGAGGACCTGGGCCTGGAAATTACAGAAGAAGGAGACCTGGACTTTCTATTTACAAAAGGAGGAGGAGACCTGGATCTTGTTTTTACAGGAAGAGAACTTTTGGACATTGTAGGAGTATGAGACCTGGACCTTGTCTGAAAATTGCAGGAGGAGGAGACCTCGATCTTGACTTTACAGATGGAAGACACTTTTACCTGGACATTACAGGAGGAGGAGACCTCGATCTTGTCTTCACAGGAGGAGGACACTTGGACCAAGACATTACATGAAGAGAAGACCTGGAGATTACCTTCACAGGAGGAGGACACTT
>JAAAKG020148091.1:0-10328 GCA_010014905.2 Druon quercuslanigerum
ATTATGAGATCGATTGACGCAAGCACTATTAAAAATCACTGCTGGCTTTGAACCACGATAACTCAACGAAAAAAAATTATAGGGTAAAAAAACAGTTGAAAAGCCTATGAAATACCACGTCTAGTAATGTGAAACAGATTTTTTTGTTTTGCTGAAGGTAATACAGCACGTGATAAGTTTTTTAAAAAAATTCTATATTTTCTAAAATTTTGTACCTCGACTTCAACTTTTAGCATGACCTAGGAAAATTGTTGCGAAATTCTGAAAATTATACGAGATAGAGCCTAAAATTTTATCTTTAATTTAACCCGAAGAAACTTAAAAAATCTTCATCGGTTCCCGAGATATGATTAAATATGTTCAATCGTATCTGAGTCGAGTTTAGTTGACGATCACGGTTCTCGGCCGGTCTGCTGCTCGCCTTCTTCATTGAGGCAGGACCGAATAGGCCACGCACAGAAGTGGCGCTTGATTGGGGCTCTCTCATACTTTTGATTCTGCTCATCAGTCATTTTTATTTCAAATTGTTGTAAATTTAAAAAAAGTATTATTGGTTTTTTTTTTAATTATTTACGAAAGAAAACTATTTTTAAACGAATTAAGCATCTAGATTATAAATGAATTATTTATATGAAAAACACTTCAAAATATTAAAAGTGAATAATAATGGAATTAAAGTTTTGTCCCTATAAAGTTTACAAACTTGAGTGATTAGACGTTTTTTAGGCTAACTGTCAAAATAAAGGTGAAAATCCGTATCTCCTGGCAAAAAGTGAGGCTGGGACACCTAATGCTAATGACATTTGGGGTGTTCTTATATTAAATTTAAGTCAATAGGGACAGAAATTTACAAAACCGAAATGAACATTTTGTATAGGATCATAATTTTGTATTTATTAAACAAAAATAAAAATAAGTAAGAGTTTAAATATCAATGTTATATTACTGGGACATCAAGTTTACCTGCAATTTGTCAATCACCCATGTGCTTTGCAATGCGAGAAATATATAAAAGAAGAATTCGTATTGAATTATTATAAATCTATATAAAAAATCCATTACTGCGAGTATTAATATTAACATAGTACCAGTAACAATATAATTACAGTGAAACTCTGATATAGGGCCCCCTGATATAGTACTTTCGAGAATTGGTACCGTGCCGAAAGTAGGAGTAAAAGGAACGGCGAGGGGTGTGCGGTGGTCACTCAGGCGTGACCAAAGAAATGATGAGCGGAACTCAATCAGATTTATTCCCCACGACCGTTATTACCAAAAACGGCACAATATCAGAGTTTCACTATATATGTATTCTTCTCAATTTTACATCGACTTTTATTTAAATATATTTTTAGAAGGGTAGCTGTACTGAAATTACATATTCATGTGATTTGTTAAAAATCGTTCTTTTATATAGATTTTTTTGCTTAAAAATTCAATGTTTTGATGAAAAACTAATCTGTTTTATTTCAAGAATTAAATTGGTGAAGTGAAAAATGCTTCCTTTTTAATTAAATAAACTGTTCTACATTTAAAATTCAAATCTTTTTCGGTGGAAATAACAGCTATTATATTTTTCTTTAAAAATTCATCCTTTGAGTTGAAAATAAATTTTTTTCAACTAAAAATTCAACTACACCATTTTTAGTAGAAGATTTATGTATCTTAGTTAAAACTTTAACTATTTGGTTGGAAATTGATGTATTTTGTTAAGAAATCTTTTCTTTTGGTAGAAAATGCAACCGTTTAATAAAAGTTAAACTGTTTTTGATTCAAAATAAAAATATTTTTTTAGTTAAAATATTTAATATTGCACTTTATATTTCAAATTCGTATTTTTAGGTTGAAAATTGTACTATTTTGTTGAATTTTTTTTTGGTTGCAATTTGTTTTAACTGTAAATTTCAACTCATGTTGAATAATATTCGTTTTTTAATTGGAATATTCATCTCTTTTGGTAGAAATTTAATTTTTTTCTGTCAAAAAATGAGACTGTTAGGTTGGAAAAGAATCTGTTTTGGTTGATGATAAAACTATTAATAAAAATGTAGATATATTATTACGAGAGAAAACTATTTTTGAAACGAATTAAGCATCTAAATTCTAAATAAATTATTTATATGAAAAACACTTAAAAATATTAAAAGTGATTTATAATAGAATTACAATTTTCCTTTTTGGTTTACTATATATAAATTACATTTCTTGCACCTATCGATCGTAAATTTTCACGATTAATTATTTATTTTTTTATTCAGCAATATAATAACGGACTATTTTATATTTCATTTATTTTTGAAATTCTATTATTATTCACTTTTAATATTTTTGAGTGGTTTTCAAATAAATAATTTATTTAGAATTTAGCTGCCTAATTTATTTGAAAAATAGTTTACTCTCGTAATAATATATCTACATTGTTATTAATATTCTAGTTGATAAAAATTTTAAGAAATAAAAAAACCTGTTCATCATTTTTTTAAATTTAATATGGGGATGATTCTGAATGGAAATAATTGTAAATAATTAAAAAAACAATTAATAATTGAAAAAATTTACAATTATTTGAAATAAAAGTTACTGATGAGCAGAATCAAAAGTATAAGAGAGCCCCAATCAAGCACCACTTCTGTGCGTGGCCTATTCGGTCCTGCCTCAATGAAGAAGGCGAGCAGCAGACCGGCCGAGAACCGTGATCGTCGACTAAACTCGACTCAGATACGATTGAACATATTTAATCATATCTCGGGAACGGCAAAAGATTTTTTAAGTTTCTTTGGGTGAAATTAAAGATAAAATTTTAGGCTCTATCTCGTATAATTTTCAGATTTTCGCAACAATTTTCCTAGGTCATGCTAAAAGTTGAAGTCGAGGTAGAAAATTTTCGAAAATCTAGAATTTTTTTTAAAAACTTATCACGTGCTGTATTATCTTCAGCAAAACAAAAAAATCTGTTTCACATTAATAGGCGTGGAATTTCATAGGCTTTCTAACTGTTTTTTTTAGAAATGCCCTATCATTTTTTTCTCTTAAGGTATCGTGATTCAAAGCCAGCAGTGATATTTAATAGTGCTTGCGTCAATCGATCTCATAATTTACGGCGATAGTGTATAACTACCGAAACTGCACCAAACAATATTTTAAATATAGTTTAAAATCTGTAGTAAAGAAAATAATCCCAGAGAAAGAGATAATTAATTATTAAAAAATGTGTAATTATTTTATGTTATTCAATGAGAAAAGCAGAGGAGAAAAATATAAAATAAAATTGATCTACTAAAAAAAATCATAACTAATATTTTTACAGACTTCCAGTGATGGTAACACAACTAAGAGCGTGCTGTCGTTTACGGCAACAAAAGAAGACGCTGGAAGACATTTATCTTGCCGTGCTGAAAATTCAATCATGCCCTCCGGCCCGATAGAAGATGTTTGGATTCTAGAAATACAATGTGAGCTTGTAAATCATAATTTAATTTTCTACCAACGCTGTTGTATTTCTTAATGATTTTTTTATTTTATTACATTTTTTTTTACATTACAGATGTACCAGAGACTATAATAAGACTTGGAACTTCCCTCAATCCAGATACTATTCGAGAAGGGACAGACGTCTATTTTGACTGTTTAATTCAAGCTGAACCTACTATTTATAAAGTGGAGTGGAGGCATCAGGTCTGTAACCAAAAAGTAGTATTAGAATTTTACATTTTTCAGAATTTTCACGAAAGGCCTATTGTCAAATCCATCCTTAAAGCAAAATATTCCATGGATAATAGGAAATTGTAAAATTAAAATCAATTATAGAATAGTCAGCACTGGAATAAATAATACAAAAATATTGAAAGAACTAAGGAAAAAAATAACGATTACGCATCATTAAACTTCACACAGCAAAAATCTATGAACTCCCTTGACATCATTAGAATATCTTAAAACTTAATTAAAATCTCTAAAAACATTTAAAATCTGTTAAAATAAGATTTCATTTATTCAGTGAAGTATAAATCATTTTAAATTCCTGAAATCTGAGTTGAATTTAATAGAATCATTTTATTAACGTGAAATTTTATCAAATTCCTTCAAAATAAATTAAAGGGGACAAATCAGGAATTCTATACATTAATTAATTTTAGTGTATTTTCCGAAGTTTTCTAGAAACTCTTCAAAATCTTTGGAACTTTTAAAAAAAAATTTCAAATCTCTTCACATCTGTTATATTTTTAAAACCCTTTAGAATCTCTTAAGATCCTATGATCAGTTTAGAGCTCATAAAAATATATTTAAAAAGTATAAATCATTCATAAGAACTCAAATATAATTCAAATTAAACTTATTCATTAAAGTTCTCTTTAAAAATCCGTTTAAATTCATAAAAATGTTCAAACTCCCTTAAAATCCTTAGAGATTTAATGATTTCTTGAAATACCTGAGAATCCCTTGAAATCTTTATAATTTCTGGAAATCCCTTTAAATTTCTTTTAATTTTATCTCTTTCCCGAATTTCACTAGAAACCTCTTGAAGTATATGGAAATTTTATAAAAAATTATTTGAAATCCCTTAAAATACTTTATATCTCGGAAAATTCTTTAGAACCCCTTGAAGTGCCTTAAAATCTTGAAGCACTTGAATATATAATAATTAAACTTTTCAGCAACGAAAAACGTCTAAATTTCTTTGAAATCCTTAAAGATTGAATAAAATTCTTAAATCCTGTGAAATCTCTTGAAATACCTCAGAATCCCTTGAAATCTTTAGAATTGCTAGAAATCCCTTGAAAATTAATTTTATTTATTTTTCAAATCACACTAGAAATATTCGCAATGTTTGAAAATACACTTAACTATAATTTAAATCAAACTTTCCTTTTAAAAAAACCGTTCAAGTTACCAGAATATTTAAAATCACTTAATATCCTTGAAGATTTAATTGAATTCTTGAGTGTGATGAAATTCCTGGAAATACCGTTAAATCCTTCAAAATGTTTAGAATCTCTAGAAATTATTTGAAATTTGATTACATTTGATTTATTTTCCAAAGTTTACTAGAAAATCTCACTTAAAAGCTCTTGATATCCTTGGATCCTTGAAAATTCATTAAGGTTTTTAAATCTCGTAAGATTCGTTCAAATACCTTAGAAACTCTTGACATTTAATTTAATTTAATTTTTAAAGTTAACTAGAAGTTCCTTGAAGTACATTGGAAATTCTAGAAAAAAAATTCTTTCTTTCTTGAAACTCTTGAATATAATTTAAAATAAAATTATTTGTTAAATATTTCTTTAAAAACCCAATTTAGATCCCTAGAAATCTTTGGAGACCTGAAAGCAAATATTTGGAGTCGCTAGAAATTCCTTTTAAATTTAATTTAATTTAATTTATTTTCTAAAGTTCATTAGAAATATCCTAAAATATTTTAAAATGTTGCAAAATTCTTAGAAATAGCTAGACATCTTTGAAAAAAGTAAAAATGCTCTGAAAATCCCTTAAAATGTTACAAAATTCCTTAAAATGTGCGAAAATATGTTTAATGCCTAGAAAACAAATTAAATGTTCTGTGAATGTCACTCAAAGACTATTAAAATCCTTTGAAATTACTTAAACCTTCTGATACATTTGAAAATCTCTGCAATGCTCTGAAATTTTTATTATTTCTGATAAATCGTTTAAAATGTATGGAAATTTTCGGGATTTAAAACTAAATTAAACTTAATGATTTAAATTATTTAAATCTCTATAAATATTTAAAACCTTTTAATCTTTTGAATTTTTTGCATCCCTTAAAATCCCTTGAAACCTTTGAAATCACTAGGAACCTCTTCTTTAATTTAATTTCTATCTTTGAAATTCCTTACAATTTTTTAAGTTACATACTTTTGTCAAAATAGAAACCTAAAAAACATACAAAATCTTCTATGAATTGAAAAATAATGGGAAACCCAAGAAGGTTTTTTTTCTGTCGACCTTCTTGTCGAGTGAGTTTAAATCATATTCTCGCAAAATTTCGGCCAAATAAAGCTTAGCTGAAAGTTTTTTAAATTTTTTCTTTATGTAGCTTTTAGTTTTGAAAATCCAAAAAAGAATTTCAAGAATATAAATAATTAATCCCTTATTAAAAATCAGTAATAGAATTTTGGTTGTGAAATTTTCATTTCAAAGAATATGAACCTTTTTTTAATTTTAATTTATTTAAAAAAATTAATCAATAAAATATTAATGCCTGATAATATAGGGAAAGACCCTGCATCACAATATTCCATTGGGAATTATTATAAGCAACCAAAGTCTCGTATTGCAAGGCGTGGAGAGGAAAAGTGCTGGAAATTACACCTGCGTTGGATACAACACAGAAGGCGATGGCGAAAGCAAACCTTTCTATTTGAATGTCATGTGTGAGTAAATCTCCTTTACAAATAATTTGTAAAAAAAACCGAAGTAAAAAAACGCGAATATCACGAATACGGAACATACAGTATTTTTTTAAAGTAATAAATTATTTATTAACTCAAGAAAATTTACTAGATTTAAGGACATTCATTTTCTTCCTATAAGGATATTTTCTAGAAAAAAAAAAATTTTGGTGGTTAATATAATTATTGTATCGTCCGTATTCGTAACCATATCTTCTTGATTTGATGCTAATTTTTTCCATGTATCTTTTCTTAAAAGAAGGCTAGTTATCGTAAATTTCTAAAAATCTCAGGTGACATCTGTCAGTCTTAAATATTTAAAAAATATTTTTAATACTATTCAGTAATTTTTTGTTTTAAATTTTTAGTTTGCGACAGTTGCGTGACTTAACTTGTTGCGTAATTTTTTACTTCTGGATTTCAGTACTGTACTGAGATAATTTCAGAAATATTTAATCATTTGATAGATATATGGACAATAACTGGGACTTAAATTAGAATATTTTTTGGTAATCTCTCTTAAATTTATAAAATTCCAGAAATTTTGAGAGTGTACATTAAAAGGGGACAAATGAAAAATTGGCGGGATTTCTTGTTTGTTTTAATAATATTAATCTCGCCAAGTTAGATTTGTATTTTACCCAATTTATTTTTTTTTTGTCGAAAAACGGCCTCAAAGTTTTGAAATGGATTCAGTCAGATCCGAAATATTTTGTAAACCTTTTTTTGTATGAAGTAGGTAATATTGAATTTGTTAAAATTCTGTACTAATTTCTAGTTGCACCAACTTGTAAGCCAAACCAGACAAAGATACACGGTGTGGCTAAACAAGAAAAAGCAAATATATCCTGTCAGGTGGACGCGAATCCACCAAAAGTGGAATTCCGGTGGACGTTCAACAATTCGGCAGAAAGTATGGATGTTGCCTCAGGACACATAGCCAGAGTTGGAACTTCGTCTATTGTTTCCTATACACCTATGAATGAACTAGATTATGGAACTCTCCTTTGCTGGGCTTCCAATCAAATTGGACACCAGCAAGTACCTTGTGTATATCACATCATTCCAGCAGGTAATCCCGAATGATATTTTATTCTCTTAGATGTAGAACTTGCAGTATTATGCGCTCTCTAGAACCCGCGGGAAACATTGTATTGTCAATTAATAATATACAAATGTAAAACCAGATCAAATTATTTTTAGTCTCTTAGAAAGTTCTAAATCTCCTTTTCACCCTTACTTGAATATTTTTTTAAATTTCAGTCAGAAGACATAGAATGCCGAGTCGTTCATCCCAGTAAACATGTTAAATCTTTCTCGTGATGCAAAGTGCACGCGCCACCTTATTCAACTTTCGCTTGTAGACATTTCTGGCAAACGCGAACCAATCACCGTTAAGAACTTTCCTAGCAACTCAACAAAACGTTCCACTCTAGAAAACTTTTCCGTGGGTAGCGCGAGCCAATCCGTGTGACTCTATTAGTGGCCCCCACTTGCCTACTTCGTGATTGGTGCGCTACCGCCGAAACGAAGTCCAAACACCGTCCCTGTATCTATACTGTCGCGTTTTTAGATACGATTGATGTCAAACGATGTCCGCTTTATTTTTGAATTACTTTGCTTAATTTTTATAGATCGATTAACTTTATTATTATGTAAATAAGTCAGTCTCAAACTCTAAGTTTTTATCCTTAGTTTCATTCTTCATATATTTTTCAAGGTATGAAAAAGTTGAGAAATTATAGCAACAATTTGTTAAGATCAGAAAGAATTGTTTCTTAAGTATTAAACATTCATTTACAATTAAGATTTTATCTGTTATCAATAATTTTTAGAAATATTTAAAAATAAATTTTATAAGGGAATAGAATTACTTATTGGGAAATTTTGATTTACTAAATCAATGGTAGGTACATTTAAATCTTTTTGACCAATTAAAAAAAATTAAAAGGCATTAAGTTTGAAAAGTTTAATTATATTTTCATAGAATAATTTTTAAACAAAGCAAATTAAACGCTACTTTTATAAAAAAACAGTTTTTAATTATTTTTTAAAATTCTAAAATACTTCAGGCTTTCAATTAGAAGTTATATAGTGGAATAGATAAATTTTAAATATGTATCAGTATAAAATTAACAATTTTTAGTGTTTCGTTCCGGCATTAATAATTTTGATGTTGTACTGAAAATTAAAAATGCTATTGCAGTTTTTCAAATTTTAAACTGAACTTTACGATTTTAAATATATTTAAGAAAAATTCTTGAAAAAATCTGAACGCACTGTGGAACTGTAACTGTAACTGTATCTGTTTATTTAATATTGGGTATTTAATCTTTTGTGTATTTCTTTTCACTTTAGGTAAAAATTGATATTCTTATTTAATCTTCATTATTACGTTTCACTTAGTGTTTCTTCTCAAAACACAATTAATTTTCAGACAATAAATTATTGAATAAAAATGATAATATATTAAATAATTACACAGAATGTCAGGTAAATAATATTATATAAACAATTACAATTTCCACTATTTTTTTCTGAACTGCCCCCAGATTTCTCGTTTAAAGTCTATATTTAACATTGAGATTATTTTTTTACATTCTATCAAACAATTTAAAAATTATATAATTTTGACGTTATGTATAACTTTAAAGTTCAACAACAAATAATTGAATTTTCGACAAAGTAGTTAAGTTTTGAAGCCAATTACAAATTATTTTAGTAGACAGTTGAATTGTCAACAAAAAGATGAATTCTTAACAAAAAATGTAATAGTTGATATTTTCATTGATATTTTCACTAAAGAAGCAGCAAGTTTGTTACAGAATAGTTAAACTTTAAATTAAATGGTGAATTTTCAATAATATAATTATTATATATTTTTAACTAAACATTTGCATCTTTATCCGAAAAATATGAAATTTCTACTGAAACAGCTAAGTTTTTAAAGTGTATTAAGCTGACGTAACCACATCTTCGAATGAAGTCAAAACCTATTTCATAATTAAGGGTTCATTTAAGGCTAATTTAATGCCTTAATGCCAAATTTACTGCTCCACTATTTTTTTAAAAAACCGGGGGTCACGCTAGTTTAACGTTAAGCTGACGGAACCCTGCGTGAAATAAACGATGAATCGAGTTCTAACGTATCACATAATTAAGGGCTCATTTAAGGCTCCTTTAATTCCCTACTGCCCAATTTAATGCTCTACTATTTTTTTTTTAAAACGTGGGTTACGCTAGCTTAACGTTAAGCTGACGAAACCTAATGTGAAATAAACGTTTAATCAAGTTCTAGCCTATCACATAATTAAGGGCTGATTTAAGGCTCTCCAAAACCACGAAAACATTTTTTCTAAAAGCCACCCCTAACTTTTAAAAACCACCCTAAATACAAATTATGGACAAATTATAAATCTGTCCACATAACAATTGAAGACTCATTTAAGGATCATTTAATGCCCTACTGCCAAATTGAATGCTCTACTATTTAAAAAAAAAACCGTGGGTTACGCTAGCTTAACGTTAAGCTGACGGAGCCCCATGTGAAATAAATGTTCAATCAAGTTCTAGCCTATCACATAATAAAGGGCTCATTTAAGGCTCTTCAATATCACAAAAACATTTTTTCTAAAAGCCACCCCTAACTCTCAAAAACCATCCTGAATACAAATTTTGGACAAATTGTAAATCTGTCCATATCATAATTAGCGCTCATTTAAGGCTCCTTTAGTGCCCTATTGCCAAATTTAATGATCTAGTATTTTTTTAAACCGGGGTTAACGCTAGCTTAACGTTAAGCTAGTTATATGGACAGATTTACAAATTGTCCATAATTTGTTAGTTAGTGGAAGCTTCTAATGTGTCCCCTAAGGGTTTAAATTTTTCTTTCACCTTCTTCCTATTCCTTAACACACC
>JAAAKG020148092.1:0-10328 GCA_010014905.2 Druon quercuslanigerum
TAATCGTCGAACCTTAAATGTGTAGACTTTAATGTGTAGACTCGACGTTTTCGCTTAATGTGTAGAGTTCATATAATCTGTAGTATCGATATGTGTAGTATCGACCGGGCCCCGGAAATTTTTGCTCAATAAAAATTGTTTAGAGATGTTTATGATTATTATTAAATAATATATAGTATTATATAATAAATTACTTTAAAGCGTCAATTTGCAATTTAAACAATTTTGAAATGCAGGTTTGGAAGACTTTAAAGATTTAATCATTCACAGCATTTGAATTTGGAAATTTAGATAAAAAACTATCCCATTGTGGGTTTTTAAATTTAGTTTTTATAGTTTAAAATAAAATTAATCTTGTTATTTTAAAAATCAACTATGTTTTTAATAATTTCTTTTTTTGGTTTAAAAATAATTTTTTCAATTGAAAATTTTCACGAAACGTCGGTTAAAAATTGATATATTTTGCCCAAGGTTAATTTTTTGGTAAAAGATTAAGGATGGCAGTTGAAAATTAATTTTCTTGGGTGAAAGATTCATAAGTTTTATTAAAAATATATTTTTTTTGGTTAAAAATTGACTTATTTTGTTGAAAATTCCTTTTGTTTGTTTAAAAACATTTTTTTAACTGCATGTTTAACTATTTTATGTTTAATTTGAAATGTACATTTTGAAAATTCAACTATTTATTTAAAAATTTATATACATATTTGTTTGAAAATACGTCTCTTTTGGTGAAAAATATTTTTGATTAAAAATTTATTTATTTGCTTTAACATTCAACTATTTCCTTGAAAATTTATATTTTGGATACAAATTATTTTTTGCTTAATTTTTTTCAAAGTGAACTATTTCGTTGCAAGTTCATTGTTTGAAAATAATTTCCATAATTAAAAATTAACATATTCCATTTTTGTTTGAAAATGAATGAGTAAAATTTCCAACAAATTAAATTCTTAAATCTAAATAATGAAAAATTGCTTAAATATAATAATAATTAAAATAATAAATATTTTTATCTATTTTTTTCCAATTATCAGTCACGAATATGAAAATTACCGAAAATGTAACTACGGAATTAGAAACTTTCAGTAAAATGACCATTGTAATCATTTTAAATTTTCAACCAAATTAAAATTATCGTAAATAATTATTCTTCAAATTTTCAAATTCCCGAAAATATGAGACTCAATAGTACACCAGTAGGCCCGTTTTTTTATTTTTTTGGAATTTAAAAATTCGCTAATTTTTGAATTTTTTTAACATTTGGTATTTTGAAAATTCGACAGAATTATCTCATCCCTTGTTATTTATTTTATTTATTAAAAACATAAAATTTTAAACATAAAAGAGAAAAAATGTTATACTATCATACTTTAAACAAAAATCGTTCATATCATAGACTGTTGGGAATTTTATTACTCGGGAAATTGAAATTGTGGGGAATTTTTAATTGTTCGGAATTTTCCATTAAAAATTTTTTAAAATGGAATTTTCCGCAATTTGGAATTATATTTTCCGGGATTTTTCACTCGTTTCCAGTTTTTCTCGTATAACTCGTTTTATTTTTCAAACAAAAAAAAGGATTGCATAGGGGTATAGTATACATTATGCTGAAGGAAAATTCCCGGAGGCAAATAAACTCTAATTTGATATTTCTCTTGTTCTGAAAAACTTTGTTTTTCTCCATTCAATTATGGAACGAACGGAAAACTGCTTGCATTATACAAATTAATGCCTGAGGCTTTAAAAAGGAATCGCTTGTTGCGAGGAGCGATGCACCTGATGGAAATTTAATGAGGTTACAGGAAAAATTTAAATATGTAAAATCTTTTTAAATCTTTATTTAATTATTATTGATTCTATTTTTATATATTCATTTAACATTTTTTTTTTGTTTTCAATTTTCACTCAGATTTTCCCTTGATAAATTATATTAATAATTAATAAAATAGATAACAGGACATGCAAAAAAAGAGATCTTATGCGAAACAAATAAACCCAAGAAATAATATTTTTGACACTAGAATTAAAAATAAATAAATAAATAAAATCATGAAATTAAAAAGGAGATATTTTTAATTTTCTAAACAAATAATTAATTAATCTAAATAATTAAAAATGGTTTCGAAAATCTATTAATAATCAAGTCAAAAAAGTTTTGTCAAATAAATTTATTTTATTTTATTGATTATCAATTTTTTAATAGAAGACGAGTGAAAAATTCAGTAGAAAAAATTCGCCTCATTATACAATTTTCGAGAACGAAATTATTCATAACAGAAAATTTCTGAAATTATATAATTGCCGACAATTTCAAGTTTTAGTGAAAAAAAACTCATTTTCCATACAAAAAATTTAACTGGTTGAATTAAACAAAAATAACCAATTTTTCACAAAATAATTGAATCCTCAAAAAAAATCATGAATTTGCAACAAAAAAAAGATCAATTTTTTACCTAAATAGACGAATTTTTAATAAAACAGTTTTATTTTTTACAATAAAAAACCTCATTAACAAAATAGTTGAATTTTTAACAAAAAATTAAATTAAAAAAAATTAAACTTTTAGCAAAATAGTTGACTTTTTATCCAAATAGTTAAATTGTTAACGAAAGAAGATGAATTTCCAACCAAGAAATATAATTTTCTATAAAAAGACGAATTTTTAACAAACTACGTCAATTTTCAACCAAATTGTTAAATTTTTAACTACAAAAACTCAGCTTTCAACAAAAAATGGTGACTTTAAATTTTCTAAAACTTTTTTATAGCGAAAATTAGTATTTTATCTATAAAAAAATAAATTTTATGAATTAACAATAAATAATAAGCAAGACTTATTTTCTACCAAACTAAACGAATTTTCAACAAAATTGCTAAATTTTCAGGCTCAAATGTCAAATATATTAGAAAACGGTTGATTTTCAAACTAGAAAGATAGATTTGTAATTAAAAGAGATAAATAAAAAAGAATGATAATATTCTTAAATTTTGAATTAAAAACTCATTTTCTATTAAAAAAATAATTTTACACGGGTTTAAGAAAAAAAGACAGACAAAAAATACGAATTAAAAAAAAATTGAATCCTTAAATAAAATCACGATTTTTCAACTAACAAGGTCAATTTTCTACAAAAATAGAAGAATTTTCAACAAAACAGTTGTGTTTTTTACACAAAAAAACCTTTTAAAAAATAATTGAGTTTTTAACAAAAAATTAAACTTTTAGCAAAAAAGTTGACTTTTTGGCGAAATAGTTGAATTTTTAACCGACAAAGATGAATTTCCAACCAATGATTATAATTTTCTATGAAAAGACGAATTTTTAACAAAATACGTTAATATTTTTCAAAACAATTGTTAAATCTTTAACTACAAAAACTCTGTTTTCAACAAAAAATGGTTACTTTAAATTTTTAGATAAAAAACTAATTTTCTCTATAAAAAAGCAATTTTATGAATAATGAATTAGCAACAATCAGGAATAATTTTCTGTCAAACTAGACGAATTTTCAACAAAATTTCTAAATTTTCAGGCTCAAATGTCAAATATTAAAAAAAAAACGGTTAATTTTCAAACCAGAAAGATATATTTTTAACTAAAAGAGATAAATTAAAAAGAATAATAACATTGTTAAATTTTCAGTTAAAAACTGATTTTCTTTAAAAAAAATTAATTACCGGTTCAATAAAAAAAATACAGACGTTTTTAACAAAATAGTTTAATCTTTAATCAATAGAATAAATTTGCTATAAATATCATTAATTATTCAGCTAAATAGAAAAGTTTTCAATTT
This sequence comes from Druon quercuslanigerum, assembly GCA_010014905.2. Classification (NCBI taxonomy): domain Eukaryota; kingdom Metazoa; phylum Arthropoda; class Insecta; order Hymenoptera; family Cynipidae; genus Druon; species Druon quercuslanigerum. The sequence continues at coordinate 3,798 of JAAAKG020148092.1, forward strand.
TCTCAAGCTAGAAATTTGCATCTATTAGAAAACAGTATAAAAAATAATAATTATTGAAAAAATGGGAACTTTAAAACGGTTCAATAAATAAAAAATACGAATTTAAAAAAAGTTGAATCCTTAAATAAAATCACGAATTGACAACTAACAAGATTAATTTTTTACCCAAATAGACCAGTTTTCAACAAAACAGCTGTATTTTTTACACAAAAATGTCTTTAACAAATATTTGAATTTTTAACAAAAAATTTAACTTTTAGCAAAAAAGTTGAATTTTTGACGAAATAGCTGAATTTTTAAGCGACAAACATGAATTTTCAACCAAGAAATATAATTTTCTATAAATAGACGAATTTTCAACCAAATACTTCAATTTTCAAACAAATTTTTAAATTTTTAACTACAAAAACTCAGTTTTCAACAAAAAATGGTGACTTAAAAATTTTAGTTAAAAACTGATTTTCTCTATAAAAAAATAAATTTTATGAATGAATAATAAGCAAGAATTATTTTCTACCAAACTAGACGAATTTTTAACAAAATTGCTAAATTTTCAGGCTCAAATGTCAAATATTTTAAAAAACTAAGTAACTAAAAGAGATAAATTGGAAAGAATAATATTATTGTTAAAGTTTTAGTTACAAACTTATTTTCTATTAAAAATATAAATTTTTCGCCGGTTATAAAAAGACAGAAATTCTTAACAAAATAGTTTAATCCTCAATTAATACAATAAATTTGCTATAATTAAGATGAATTTTTCACCTAAATAGAAGAATTTTCAATTTTTTCAAGCTAGAAATTCGCACCTTTCAGAAAACAGTTTAAAAAATAATAATTATTAAAAAATACAAATTTTAAAACCGTTAAATGTGAAAAGATCTATTTTCTACCCAAATAGATGAATTTTCAACAAAACAGTTGCATTTTTTACAAAACAAGTCTTTAACAAAATAATTTAATTTTTAACAAAAAATTCAAATTGTTAAATTTTTAACTACAGAAACTCAGTTTTTAACCAAAAAAGGGTGATTTAAAATTTTTAGTTCAAAAACTATTTTTCTCTATAAAAAAATAAATTTTATGAATTAACAATGAATAATAAGCAAGAATTATTTTCTACCAAACTAGACGAATTTTCAACAAAATTGCTAAATTTTCATGCTCAAATGTAAAATATTTTAGAAAACGGTTAATTTTCAAACTAGAAAGATAGATTTTTAATTAAAAGAAATAAATAAAAAAGAATAATAATATTGTTAAATTTTGAATTAAAAACTTATTTTCTGTTAAAAAAATGAATTTTACACGGTTTCAAGAAAAAAGACAGTTAAAAAATACGAATTAAAAAAAATAGAATCCTTAAATAAAATCACGAATTTGCAATTAACAAGATCAATTTTTTTTACACAAATAGTAGAGTTTTCAACAAAAGAGTTGCATTTTTTACCAAAAAAAATCTTTAACAGAATAACTGTATTTTTAACAAAAAACTTAACTTTTAGCAAAATAGTTGACTTTTCGCAGAAATAATTGACTTTTTAACCGTCAAACATGAATTTTCAACCAAGAAATATAATTTTCTGTAAAAAGACGAATCTTTAACATAATACGTCAATTTTCAACCAAATTGTTAAATTTTTAACTACAAAAACTCAGTTTCCAACAAAAAATGGTGACTTTAAATTTTTAGTTAATAAACTAATTTTCTGTGTAAAAAATGAAATTTTATGAATTAACAATGAATATCAATCCAGAATTATTTTCTGACGAATTAGACGAAAATAGACGAATTTTCAACAAAATTACTAAATTTTTAGGCTCAAATGTCAAATATTTGAGAAAACGGTTAATTTTTAAACCAGAAAGATAGATTTTTAATTAAAAGAGATAAATTAAAATAAAAAAAACATAATAAACATAATAAACCTAAAAATTAAAAACAAAAAATGGGAGAAAAGAATAATAATAATAATGTTAAAGTTTCAGTTAAAAAATTATTTTATATTTAAGAAATTAATTTTTCATCGGTTTAATGAAAAAAAGAGACAAATTTTTAACAGAATAGTTTCAATCAATAGATAAATTTTCTAACCAAAAAGACGAATTTTCAAAAAAACTGTTGCATTTTTTACAAAAAAAACGTCTATAACTAAATAGTTGAATTTAAAAAAAAAAATTAACTTTTAGCAAAATAGTTGACTTTTTGGCGAATTAGCTGAATTTTTAACCGACAAAGATGAATTTCCATGCAAGAATTATAATTTTCTGTAAAAAGACGAATTTTTAACTGGTAAATTTTTAACTAAAAAACTCAGTTTTCAGCAAAAAATGGGGACTTTAAATGTTTAGTTAAAAAATTAATTTTCTCTGTAACAAAATCAGTTTTAGGAATAATGAATTTTCTACAATCAAGAATTATTTTCTACCAAACTAGACGAATTTTCAACAAAGTTGCTAAATTTTCAGGCCCAAATGTCAAATATTTGAGAAAACGGTTAATTTTCAAACCAGAAAGATAGATTTTTAACTAAAAGAGATAAATTAAAAAGAATAATAACATTGTTAAAGTTTCAGTTAAAAACTGATTTTCTTTAAAAAAAATTAATTTTTCACCGGTTCAAAAAAAAAAAAAATACAGACATTTTTAACAAAATAGTTTAGTCCTCAATCAATAGAATAAATTTTCTACGATTAAAATTAATTTTTAACCTAGATAGAATTTTCAACAAAACAGTTGAATTTTTTGCAAAAAAAATGTCATTAACAAAATAGTTGAATTTTGAACAAACAATTATACTTTTAATAAAATAGTTGACTTTTTGGCGAAGTAGTTGAATTTTTAACCAAGAAATATAATTTTCTATAAAAAAACGAATTTTTAACAAAATACGTTAATATTTTTCAACACAATTGTTAAATTTTCAACTACAAAAACTCAGTTTTCAACCAAAAATGGTGACTTAAAATTTAGTTAAAAAACTAATTTTCTCTATAAAATTAGCAATTTTATGAATAATGAATTAGCAACCATCAAGAATAATTTTCTGCCAAACTAGACGAATTTTCAACAAAATTGCAAAATTTTCAGGCTTAAATAATAATATTGTTGAAGTTTGAATTGAAAACTTATTTTCTATCAAACAAACGAATTTTCAACCGGTTTAATAAAAAAAAAAGACAGACATTTTTAACAAAATAGTTTAATCCTTAATCAATAGAATAAATTTGCTATAAATAACATTAATTTTATTACCTAAATAGAAGAATTTTTTATTTTCTCAAGCTAAAAATTCGCATCTTTTAGAAAACAGTTCAAAAAATAATAATTATTAAAAAATAGGAATTTTAAAAGGTTAAATGCATAAAAAATACGAATTAAAAAAAATTGAATCCTTAAATAAAATCACGATTTTGCAACTAACAAGATCAATTTTTTTTACCGAAATAGAGGAATTTTCAACAAAACAGATTCATTTTTTTACAAAAAAACGTCTTTTACAAAATAGTTGAATTTTTACCAAAAAATTTAACTTTTATTTTGAACCAAGAAATTCTACAAAAACTACAAAAACTACAAAAACTCAGTTTTTAACCAAAAAAGGGTGACTTTGATTTTTTAAAGACGTAATTTTATGAATAATAAATTTGGAACAATCGAGAATTATCTTCTACTAAAGGAGACGAATTTTCAACAAAATTGCTAAATTTTCAGGCTCAAATGTCAAATATTTTAGAAAACTAAGTAACTAAAAGAGATGAATTAAAAAGAATAATATTATTGTTTAAGTTTTAGTTTTGTTTTTATTGTTTTTTATTGTTTTTTAGTTTTAGTTTTAGTTATTCAATTAATAGAATAAATTTGCTATAATTAAGATGAATTTTTTACCTAAATAGAAGAATTTTTAATTTTTTCAAGCTAGAAATTCGCACCTTTTAGAAAACAGTTTAAAAAATAATAATTATTAAAAAATAGGAATTTCAAAACCGTTAAATGTGAAAAAATACGAATTAAAAAAAATTGAATCCTTAAATAAAATCACTACAAAAAATCTATAAAAATTGACGAATTTTCAACAAAGCAGCTGCAGTTAAAAAAAAATTTTAACAAACAATTAAACTTTTAATAAAATAGTTGACTTTTTGAAAAAATAGTTGAATGTTTAACCGACATAGATGAATTTCCAACCAATAATTATAATTTTCCATAAAATGACGAATTTTTAACAAAATACGTTAATATTGTTCAACGCAATTGTTAAATTTTTAACTAAAAAAATCAGTTTTCAACAAAAAATGGTGACTGTAAATTTTTTAGTTAATAAACTAATTTTCTGTATAAAAAAAGATATTTTATGAATTACCTGTGAATAACAAACAAGAATTATATTCTACCAAAATAGACGAATTTTCAACAAAATTGCTAAATTTTCAGACTCAAATGTCAAATATTTTAGAAAACAGTTAATTTTCAAACTAGAAAGATAGATTTTTAATTAAAAGAGATAAATGAAAAAAAAACAATATTGTTAAAGTTTGAGTTAAAAACTTATTTTCACGAATTCGCAATTAAAAAGATCAATTTTCTACCAAAATAGACGAATTTTCAACAAAACAGTTGCATTTTTTACAAAAAAAGTCTTTAACCAAATAGTTGAATTTTTAACAAAAAATTAAACTTTTAGCAAAAAAGTTGACTTTTTGGCGAAATAGTTGAATTTTTAACCTCCAAAGATGAATTTCCAACCAAGAAATATAATTTTCTATAATAAGATGAATTTTCAACAAAAGACATTAATTTTCAACCAAATTGTTAAATTTTTAACTAAAAAAACTCAGTTTTAAACAAAAAATGGTAAGTTTAAATTTTTAGTTATTAAACTAATTTTCTCTATAAAAAAAGAAATTTTATGAATTAACACTGAATAACCATCAAGAATTATTTTCTAACAAACTAGATGACTTTTCAACAAAATTGCTAAATTTTCAGGCTTAAATATCAAGTATTTTAGAAAGCGGTCAATTTTCAAACCAGAAAGATAGATTTTTTAACTAAAATAGATAAAATAAAAAAATAGTAAAATTCTTAAAAATTGAATTAAAAACTTATTTTCTATTTAAAAAATGAATTTTCAACCGGTTTAATAAAAAAAAGACATTTTTAACAAAATAGTTTAATCCTCAATCAATAGAATAAATTTGCTACAAATAACATTAATTTTTTACCTAAATAGAAGGATTTTTAATTTTCTCAAGCTAACAATTCGCATCTTTCAGAAAACATTTAAAAAATAATTATTATTTAAAAAACTAGCAATTTTAAAACGGTTCAATGTGTAAAAAATACAAATTAAAAAAAATTGAATCCTTAAATAAAATCACGAATTTGCAACTAATAAGATTAATTATATACCCAAATAGACGAGTTTTCAACAAAACAGTTGTATTTAAAAAAAAATCTTTAACAAAATAATTGAATTAAAAAAAAAAACTATTAGCAAAAAAGTTGAATTTTTTAATAAATAGCTGGATTTTTAACCGACAAAGATGAATTTTCAACCAAGAAATATAATTTTCAACAAACTACGTCAATTTTTAACAAAATTGCTAAATTTTCAGGCTCAAATGTCAAATATTTTAGAAAACAGTTAATTTTCAATCTAGAAAGATAGATTTTTAACTAAAAGAGATAAATCAAAAAGAATAATAATATTGTTAAAGTTTGAGTTAAAAACTTATTTTCTATTTAAAAAATGAATTTTACACCGGTTAAATAAAAAAATACAGACATTTTTAACAAAATAGTTTAATACTTAAACAATAGAATAAATTTTCTATAAAACATTAATTTTTTACCTGAATAGAAAAATTTTCAATTTTTATTCAGATTTTCCCTTGATAAATTATATTAATAATTATTAAAATATAATAATAATAAATAAGGGAACTTCTGGAAACAAATGAAAAATTCCGAGAAATAATATTCCTGACAATAGAATTTAATAAAAAAATAAAATCATGTAATTAAAAAAAAGGTGATCATTTTAAATTTCCCAAATTTTAATATTCCCGATGAGGATAATTCCTTAAATAAAATTTCCTAAATTGCCTGAAACTAAACAATTATAAATAGTTTGAAAAATCTATGAATAATCAAGTCAAAAAAGTTCATCGAATACATTGATTTCATTTTTTTGATGATCAATTTTTTAATTAAAGACGAGTGAAAAATTCGCCTCACTATACAATTTTCGAGAACGAAATTATTCATTACAGAAAATTTTCCGAAATTATATGATTGCCGACAATTTAAAGTTCCCGTATTAGGAAATTCCCAAAAGTGCTGAATGTTTAAATTCGTAGCATTTTTAGTTTTAAAAAAACTAATTTTTAGTAACAAAAAATTAACTGGTTGAATTAAAAAAAATATCCAATTTTTCACAAAATAATTGAATCCTTAGCAAAAATGATGAATTTGCAACAAAAAAAAATCAATTTTCTACCCAAATAGATGAATTTTCAACAAAACAG
>JAAAKG020148093.1:0-10327 GCA_010014905.2 Druon quercuslanigerum
CGAGCACCTGGAAAACAAGTGCAAGAAGCTAGTAGCGACTCTCTGGCTCTGTAGGAGAGCCATAGGGAAAAGCTGGGACTTGAAGCCGGAGACACTTATGTGGATCTACACAGCGATCCTGCGACTGAGGCTTACCTATGCAGCGATAATCTGGTGGAGCAGGGTCGAACTGTCAACTGTGAAGGCTCGACTGGAAAGAATCAGGGGATTGATTCTGAAAGGCATCATGGGTGCCTCGAAGTCGACACCAACAATGGCTCTGGGAGCACTTACAGGTTTGGAGCCCCTCCATCTCACTATCAAGGCCGTGGCTGCGAAAGCGGCCTGGAGATTAAATATGGTTAATGATAGCAGTATCTCGACAACAGCCTATCCACAAGAGTGGAATGGTTTAACGGTAAGGCACACCTGCCCAGTGATGGAGACAACTGGTTCACAGATGACTCCAGGAACAAGGAGAACGCAGGAGCCGGTGTTTATCGTAGAATGAATGGAATGGTCGTCACAATTGCGATGGGGTCCTATTCCACAGTTCTACAATCTGAGATTATGGCCATACTCCAGTGCGCCTATAAGGCAGGGGGGTATGGCAGTAAAAGAAACATTTGTATCTGCTCAGACAGCAGGGCTGCTGTCATGGCCCTGAATCGAACAACGACCACGTCACTACTAGTCTGAGAGTGCTTCGAGGCACTGAATAGGCTAGCGACAGACAGCTCAGTCACTCTGCTTTGGATCCCTGGACACAGTGGAATCAAGGGCAATGAGATATCGGATAGGCTACCTAAAATAGCAGCAAAACAAAATTTTACTGGACCTGAGCTAGTTGTAGGCATTTCCAGTAGGATAGTTACTGAAGATATTAACAGTTGGCTGACCATGGAACATCAAAACGAATAGAGCTTTGTCTCTGGCTGCAGACAGGCTAAAACACTCCTAGGCTCAAACCCATAAGATAGGGCTTGAAGAAAGTCTACTCTATCGACTGTGCGGAGAGGATAGTGAGACATCTACTCATATCCTCTGTCACTGCCCTGCGATTGCGAGGAAACGTGTAATAGTCACAGGCAGTATCTGCAGCAATAAGTCTGAAATATCGGCCAACAGCGTGGCAGCGGTCCTCTCCCTTTGGAAAGGGCTATGGAGTCACGCTTGAGGCTTAGAAGGGGACGCACCGGGATTACATAGGCGTCAGGGGCTGTAACGATCTCAACCCAGAACATTAATAATAATTATAAATTACACAAGAACGCCTATATAAGAACAGTTTCGGGGGTTGCCTGGCACAGGCCTTAAGACTAAATCAGTCTGTGGAAACGTAAACAGTCTTTTTTAAACTGATAGCGATCCATTGTTGACACTGCCACACGGCTGTGATACTGCGTGGTCCATCAGTTATTGGAAGGATTAAATCAGCCGATTCTAAATAGACGTTCTTGCGTATCACGAAATTTTGTATTAAAATCTTTTACACTCATATTGATCCCCTCCGAAATTAAATGTACCTAAAGAAATTTTAAATTCTGTCAAATTAAAAGAATAAATTGTCTTAGAGTCTTTCGTATTGTTTTCCACAAATGTTGAAATCCTCAACATTGAAAACTATTCTTTTCAAATTAAACCTAATCCATTTCAAACTTTCCCTAAAATCTTTTAAAAAATGTAATCGCAAAATATTTCAAAATTATTGAAAACGTCTAAATTTTCTTAGAATTCCTCAAAATAGGTTTGCTTATAATTTTATTGCTCTTATCTCTTTCAACAATTGTACGAAATATTTAAACACTCTTAAACATGAATTCGCAATAAAAGTGTGTAATTGTTGATATTCCAGCCAGAAATATAAAATTTCATTCAAGAAAAATTACTTTTAAAAGAAAAGAGACGAATTTTTGATCAAGATTTTTTAGTCATAAAGCAGAAAAAGTTCACCTAAATTGCTGAAAATTCAAGCTAAAAGATTTAAAAAAAGAGCAGTTAAATTTCAAGTTAGAAAAGTTGATTATTATTTATATATTGTTTTAAACAACATAGTTTACTTTTCAACCAAAGATATAAAAATTACTTTAAAAATTTAAAAATGTAGTTTTATGAAATTTGTTCATTCTTATCCAAGAAAAATAAAATTTCTACGAAAACAGATGAATTTTTGAATGCAAAGGACAATTTAAAAAAAAAATTAATATTTTATCCCAGAAAGCAGTACATTTTCATAGGAAATACCTAAATTTTGGATTCAGAAAGATAAACTTTCAACCAAAAAATTGTGTTGTAAAAAAAAGGATAACTTTTTATTCGAGAAGTTGAATTTTCAAACAAATTGTTTAATTTCATCCAAAAAAAGATTTCAGTTGAATTTTTAAAACTGAAATATAAATTTTAAATAACAAGTACATTTTTGGCGAAAATAGATTCTCAACATAACTGTTGAATTGTTAACCATACATGGCGACTTTTTTAACCAAACATTTATATTTTTAAAAAAATAATAAAATTATCTAAAAAGTTTATCGTCTGGAGGAAGCATTTGCAGAAAAACAAGAAGTAGAAATAGAAAATCTGTTATAAATAAAATCATACAATTTGGGACTAAAATATTTAGAGTTTATACTTCTTGACAGTTATCTAAAGTTGTAGAAATTCTGTGATTTTTTAATGATTTTGCTTAAAAATTCCTGACTCTGCCCTGACCAATTAAATTCCGCTTTTTCTGATTTCCAAGTTTTTATCGACTAACGGAAAAGTATGTTTTAAAACATATTTTGTATCGACAAAGAGAAATAATCTCTAACTCAATTTTCAGCAGTCACAGTGAGCTAACATTTTGACTTGTTTTCATATAACAGTTTTTTTAAATGTCATTCAGTTTTACATATGCTTGATGCGGTGCTAATTTTGGATGACTTTATTGTATATGTCTGATAATCTTACTCACACATCGTCGATATCAGTTGTATAAAATTGAGAAATTTTATAAAACCTTAAAAAATTGTATAAAATTTTAGAGATGAAACTTCTTGAAATCTTTCAAAGTCCCTTGATATCAACTGACGATCTCTGAAACCCATTGGAATCATTTGAAATGTTTAAAATAATTTATTCTTTTAAAATTTTTATTTCTCTATTGTCTGATATGCTATTTGAGAGAATCAGTAAATAAGTTTGAAAATAAAGGAAAAGTAAAAAATAGTGTCAACTAGTGTCTAGCATTGAAAAAACTGTGCCATATTAACATATTGTGATAACAGATTAAATTTGTTCATTCGACTTTTTCTATTTTTTAAAATTTTAATTAAACTATGTTCTATTATTTTATCGAATAATTGGGTGATTTTCGCATTCATTTAATGTTTATAGCCTTTAAAGAATGTTTACATTCCAATTCTTGTTTGAGGAAATCTGCAATTTCCAAGATTCAGGGCATGGCTGGGGCCAAGCAGTTGACATCTGCTAAGGATTAAAATTGTAAAGTCGATAGAACTTGTATTTTTGTAATAAATGATGCGCTTATTTAACGTTTGGAATGTGCCAGTCTGAAGAACTACATGCATATAAAATTTTCCGCAAAAAGATTAAAACTGTGATTTTCTACAAGTATCTAGTGAACTGTTGGCGATAGAAAAAAATGGATAAGATTTTTAGATTTCCCATCCTAAGAACATAATTATTGCAGTTAAACAAACTTCTTGATGAATGCAAAATAAATACCATGGAGATAAATAATATAAACATTCTGTAAAATTTAAAGCGGATTAGTATTGAACCTCGGACTTATTAAGGGCCTTAAAAAATGTCTTAAATGTATATCTTTTCTATGCCTTGGACAAAGGCTTAGCAAGCACGAATTATTTTTACTCGGGTAATATGCGTTTTTTGGCTGAAACGGTTTATTAAGGGCTCCTGATTGAAATTTCAAGATTTCTAGAAATTACACTTGTGCTTTCAGGATATATTTTTGAAAAAATTTTAAAAAATCGTGTTCGCGTAGACTGACCGGATCCATTTCATTTTAAAGAAATTTTTTAAAACCAATATTAAAATAGAGGGAATTCTGAAAAGTTTAAAGGCAAAAAAAAACCTTCTTACTTTAATAAGTGCCGAGTTATGGTGTTTTAAACAAACCAGATTTTTTGGCCAAGGAGCTGAAAAATCTGAATTCTGAAGATTGTATTTGTTTTTTGGTAGACGCAATTTCAAATAATTCCAAAAAAATGCAATGATCTGGCCCCAATAGGTCATAATCTATAGGTCATGGATAATAATTCAGGGCAAATTACTTTTGTTTCGTTTTTTTTTTAAATATTTCGTTTTTCGTTCAAGCTGCTGGTGCTTGAGAAAAAGTTGTATGGCAGGAAATTATGCGTAAATGTAAAAAAATATAATCTTTTGCTCTTTATAGATAAAAAGTTATGACTTTAAAAAAAGCACTTTTTTGCTACTTTAAGCTACTTGTATTCTAATTTTTTTTTAAACTGCTCGTTTTGTACATATCGTCTAGAAAAATTTTAAGAGAATAGATTATAGAGGACTAAATTTTGCTTATTTAGGGATTTTCGTGCATATATGCATTTGTAGTTCATTATCAGTACACTTTATTCTCCTTTTTTGCTACAAAATAATCTATTGTTAGGCCATTGTTTAAATAATACACTTCACTATAACAATTGTGTGCCTATTTTATGTAATTACTTTGTCAAACTTACTTCCAGAATATCTGTTGTCGAAATTAAATGAAAAGGAAAGTAACTGCTTTTACATTGCCTATTTATTATTTATAAAAAAATGTCCTCAAAGGGATTAGTTTCATAACGTAGTATTATTTTATGTTAAGAATGCCACAAATTGATGAACTGATCATCGCAGAGAAAAATTCTTCTTAATTGTTGATAATAAAAGAATATGTTAACAAATTAATTATTTATTAATGCAAATGACCAAGAAACTAATTAAATAATGTACTAATTAAATGGCTAATACAGTACTAAGGTTTAAAAGATAGTCTACATCTCAGAAACTTAAAAATGCTTATTTTTTTAGTGGTTTCCCCAATAGGAGTAATTAACCATGTCCTATTTTAATATATCTGCCGTCCAAACTAAAAAAATACATAAGTGACATTGCCGCTTAGTTCGCTTATTACGTTACTTGTGTATCTTTGCAGTTTGTTTGACAGTTTTGTAGAAAACACTACAAAATTATTTAAATTATTTAATTAGTTTTTTCGTCACTTGCATTATTGAGTAAACTATTTGCTTACAAATTCTTTTATTATAAAAAAAAAAAAATAATTGTTTCCTTTGCGATAATTAAGTTTGTCAATCTGTGGAATTATTCACATAAAGTAACACAAAGTTATAAAATTAATCCCTTTAATGATACTTTTTATAAATAATAAATAAACTATGTTAAACAAGTTACATAAAATATTGACAATATTGTTAGAGTGAAGCGTATTATTTAAACGATGTGTAAGCAATTGATTGTGTTTTAACAAGAAAGTAGAAAATATATATATATATATACTTTTTGTTATATATTGTTATATATTTTGTTATATAACGTATTTGATGATTTTTGTATTTGAGAATGTTTGGAATCCTACAACACTTCTACAAGACTTCTACAATACAAGCAAGGGGGTAAAGGTACGTGTTGAATAGTGGAAACAAATTTTGACAATATGGCTGCTTATGGAGCGACCGATGCGCCGTGAGTGCTTCCTGGCAGAACTAAATTCACAAAGCGAACTTTTTATATTTTTTTCTTTCGTAGATTTAGTGTACTTAAAAATTAAATATCGAATACACCTTTTTATGAGTATCGTTTAAGGCTTATGTAGTATGCAAAAAGAATGTTTTGAGAGGAGTTATTGTGAAAAGAGGCTGTGGAAATATTTTCAAGCGGGTACTCGTGTCTCCTGACCTCGAGAAATGATTTTACATGATGATTTTTCCATATTCAGTGCTGGCACATTAATAACTTCGAAATCCACTAGAATGACAAACTGTATAACTTTAAACTACCTAGAAAGGACCCTAGATCGGCCTGGCACGGAAGTCAGATTTGTTACCGGAAGTTCCTATGCCAGCTACGCCCTCGTGAATACAAGCGTGAGGTAAAATTGCAAACATGGTATTCGAATGAGGATATTGCAATATATGTATTGTAAGTGTTGTAAATCATCAAATCACCGTCCAGCATTACGGAATTAATGGTATTCAAGGAATTCACGGAATTCACCGCATTCAAGGAATTTCCGGAATTCACAAAATTCATAAAATTCACGAAATTCATGAAATTCGCGGAATTTATAGAAATAAAGGAATTCACGAAATCTATGGATTTCACGGAATTCGTGAAATTCGCTGAAGTTACGGATTTTACAGACTTCATGGAACTCAAGGAACTCACGAGTTTCAATAAGTTAACAGAACTCACAAATTTAACAGAATTCAAGGAACTCACGAAATTTTTGCAATTCACGGAATCGATAGAATTCAAGGTCTTGAAGGAATTCACAAAAACCACGAAATTCCCGAAATTCATGACATTAAAGAAATTTCGCAATCTGTGGCATAGATAAAACTCACGGATTTAATGTAATTCAAGAAATTAATTAAATTCAAGGAATTCGTGAAATTGAATGAATTCACGAATTTAAAGAATTCACGGAATCTATGGAATTTACGGAATTTGTGGAATTCAAGGAATTCACTATAGGCACGGAATTTGTGGAATTCAAGGAATTCACTATAAGCACGGAATTCAAGAAATTCACTGCAATCACGGAATTCACTGGATTGTCTGAATTCACGAAATTTATTGTATTCAAGGAATTATCGGAATTTACAGAATTCAAGGAATTATCGGAATTTACAGAGTTCACGGAATTATCGGAATTGAAGGAGTTCATAGAATTCAAAGAGTCGCTGAATTCATGAAATTCAAGGAATTTAGGGGATTCATCGGATTCATAGAATTCATAGAATTCATGGAATACATGAAATTCGCGTAATTCACGAAATTGAAGGAATTAAGGAAATTCACAGAATCCATGGAAATAAAGAAATTAGCTTAATTTAGGGAATTTAAGAAATTCATGGAATTCAAGAAATTAGTGGAATTTATGGAATTCTAGGAAATCGCGGCATTCAGGAAATTGATGGAACTGTAGGAATTTACGGAATTCATGGGGTTTATAAAATTGCTTAAATTCCGTGAATTCCATGAATTCCATAGATTCCGCGACATCCACGAATTCCATGATTTCCATAAATTTTGCGTATTCTATGAATTCCGCGAATTCCATCATCTGCGCGAATTCCGTTAATTCTCGAATTTCATATACTCCGTAAAGTCTAATAATTCCGCAAATTTCTTGAATATTATAAATTTCTCGAGTTCCGTGAATTCTGTGTATTGCGTAAATTCAATGAATTCCATGAATTCATTGATCTCCATGAATTCTTCGGATTCCGTGAATCCCGTGAATTCTCTGATTTTCTTGAATACGGTGAATAACGTGAATTCCGTGCATTACGGGAGTTCTATGAATTCGGGTAATTCCATGAAATACGTTCTATGAATTCCATGAATTCCGTAAATTCTGTGAATTTCACGAAATCCTTAAATTCCGTTGCCGTGAATTCTAGATATAGGCACGTTATATACTACACATTAACAAAACTTTTGGTTTTGTCAGAACATTTTTTTCTTCCAGGAACAATTCTTCTAAGAAATAATTTACATGTTTTCTTTCATTTTTCGCGTTACCTAACGTTTCGAAAATAAACTTTCAATACATGTAGTGGAAGTTTCCAACAGAAATTTTTAACATACAGATACGAACTTCAGAATTATATTTTAATTTTTTATAATTGTTGTTTCTTACCAATTTTTAACAAATGGTTAATTTTAATAAATCTTGGCTTATTTTTTCGGAGCAAACTAGAGCAAACTTCTTATTGATTAACTATTTCCAATTTTAAAAATAAGTATAGAATCTGTAAATTCACTTATTTCCTTTTAAAAAATTGTTTTAAAGATTTTGGCTATACCAAAATTTACTATTCAAATTTGAAACAGTAGAGTTGTAGCTTAATTAATTTATTTTGTACATTTTGAAATAGTTTTCTAAAAATGAATTTTTTTTATTTGTCATGAGATTGTAAGACATATTTTATAATTAGATTGCAAATAATATTATTTTCATTTAAAAATCATTTAAAAAAAAAAACTATTTTTCCGACATATATTTACGACACAGAAACTACATAAAAAATTTTAGGACCAACTTTTATAGAATCCGTACATCGGAGTTGATTTTTTTCTGTATAAATAAAAATTAATCAATTCAGAGCAAGCAAAACTTATTTAGAAACAAATTGAATTTCTTAACATTGATTCTTTTAGTAGCAGCATACTGCTTATGCGACTATGTCACTTTCAGCAGAAGTTAGGACATTTTTTGAAAATGTTAACACTGCAAAAAAACTATTTTAATTACTCCGTGACATTCTAATGAAGAAATATAACGTATAATCCAAATTGCAACAATTTAAATGTCTATCTTGATGAATTTTTAAATGTTTTTTTGCATGATACGAAAGATATACTATGTGGATACTATAAAGGTACGCTCTAGCGTATCCTTTACGTTCATTCAATCCGCTAGGGTACATCGGAATTGATTTTTTGGTTGTCTGAGTAAAAACTGATTAATCCTGATTGAAAACCCGTTTTTAAATTCTCGCTGAGTTTTTTTAATCCGCCTTTTTAACTTTTAACTTAATCACTTGAATTATTTTTTTTATCAAATAAACTTCTTTATTTATTTTGTCAGTTTGAGAAAAAAGTATTCAAGATTCTCTGACAGAGATATAACGTTTGCAACATTAATTAAAGTAATCACAGCATTAAAATTGGTTATACTTGTATATGAACCATTATTTCATGAAAATTTATGAAAATTAAACTTGATCCAAGCACAAAATATATTCAATACAGAAAATAATACCGAATCGGTATTCATGACTTTAAAGTTCATCATGATTTTAAATAAAAAAAACTTTTTACTTCTTGCTGCATATCTTAAAATAGTGCATTATGCAACAAGGGGCGAAAGGAGCAGAATTTTCCCGCTTATTTTCTTTTTACCCCGCTAATTTTACTTTCGTCCCGCAAAGTCTTTTTTCGCCTCGCAAAAGCGGTTTGCGGGAAATACATGCTACTATTAATCAGATTTGATAAGAATCAAAGCAAATCCTCTCTTCGACCGTCAATGTAAATATGCAAAAAAGTGATGAAGTACAAGTGATGAAGTAGCGGAAACCTTAGCACTGCGTGAAAAATTTGGTGTTCATTTTAATGTTAATAAATTACCTGTTAATAGCATGGTTGCAAATATAGAAAATTGTCTAAAAAATGTAGAACATGAAGATCAGATACTTAGTATCAGAAAAACTGTTACTTAATTAATCTCAAATTACAATCAAATCAATAACTTTAAAAATTTTGAAAATTCTATTAAACTTGTTGAAAATTTTCAAAAAGAAAACAAAAATGTATTTTTTGTTAATGCAGATAAGGGTAACAAAAGGTAGCAGCCAATAGAGACAAATATAATGAAACTGTAAAAAATATGCTAAACAATGATCCTTTGTATGAAAATGTTAAAACTAGTCTCGTTCCAACAATAGAAGGAAAATGTAACGACATAGTTACTTGATGGGAGAAAAAAAGATTAATTAATGAAGAAACTTTATATAAATTAAAAACGCACAATAGTACTGTAGCTAAAGATTATGTTCTACTAAAAGTACATAAGCCATATTTGAAATGGAGGTTAATTGTATCCACAATTGGTTCTCCTATATACAACCTTACCAAATCTATTTCTTATGTTTTAAAACCGATTTCAGGAAACACAGAATCTTTCGTTTAAAATAGCTGGAATATAAAAGATATTTTAAAAAAGATTACAGTTCCTCCAACGCATTCAATGATTTCACTGGATGTTGTTTCAATGGTTGACAACATACCATTAGATCTTGCATTGGATTGCGTTAAAGAGAAATTAATACAAAATCACAATTTCACTAAAATAACAATAAATGAATTTTTAGTCGCTACTAGAATTGTTTTTAATAACATGATTTTCTCTTTTAATGGCAAATATTTACAAAAATTAAATAGTTGTCCTATGAGCTCACCGCTGTCTCCTATAATTTAAAATTTGGTTTTAGAAGATTTAGAGAAAAGAGCTTTAAAAAAATTAAATTTCATACCAATTTTATATAAAAGATACGTGGATGACATTTTAGCTATT
>JAAAKG020148094.1:0-10327 GCA_010014905.2 Druon quercuslanigerum
AGAAATTTTCTTTTGGTTTTTTATGTAAGTGGTATGGAATGGAAGTCATGTAAACCCTTAGGGGACACATTATGAATGAAGAAGAAGAAGAAGAACTTCTAATCTGACCATTACTCTATAACTCTTACTGACCATTACTCGATCAAAAGTTTTTCTAAATGCAATGGACATTATTTAATACTAGAACCTCTTGACATTTTGTGAGCTTTACCCAAATTTGATCTCAAACCAAATAGTTGTATTTCTGAACTAAAAAAATAATTTTTAAACAAAAAAGGAATAATTAAATTCTTACTTGAAAAAACTATTTATGTATCAAATTAATTTTTTTCCAACCAGTTATATTTTCTACCTAATTGTTAAATTTTCCAGACAAGTCGCATTTTCTATACACAGTTTAATTTTTATTAAAAAATAATAATTTTCAATATAGAAAAGCGAATTTTTTACAAAACAGTTGAATTTTGTACTGACTTGTTGAATTATCAAGCTGAAGGAACAAAATTGCTACAAAACAATCAAATTTTTAATTAAGAGAAAACTTAATTTTTAACAACAAACAAGTAAAATTATGAATCAACAAAAAAAATTTTCAATCGCATGGTAAAGTATTATTCTTTTTGTGTCAAGGAATTTGACTGTTTTGTATAAAACTTGTTGTTAAATTCAAATGTTTGTAAAAAGAAGTAAAAATCTGTTTGCGTTTAAATGTCAACACTTATGTTGAAGTTTTCAAAAATATTTTTGAATTTTCTCAAAAATCTTAATAAAATTATATGTATATATACCTAAAAAGAAATAATAAAATAAATTTAAAAATAAATAGTTAAAAATACATTTAAAAAACAACATAAACTCAAAACAGATATTTGTGTTATTTTTAAAAGTTCGATTCTTGGCCAACCTTAAAATAAATAGGTACTCGATCTATTTTAATTTTAAAATAATAGTGTAAAATTTTTTAATGATTAAAACTTCAAAATAAAATATTGAAAATTGTAACTAAAATTTTTATTTCGTCCTAATTTGAAAATTAATTTCAAAATATTTAAATAAAAATTAAATTGACATAATGCAATAAACAAATTAGTTCAAAATTAATTTTTTAGCTTTTTCAGGAAAAAAATACATTTTTTCAGGTACATTGCTTTCATAGTGAAAAGATACTTTGACATTTGAAAATATATTAAAGTTTCTGTTTTTTTTACTTTAAATTGGTTGACAATTTATTAATTTATCAAAATTTAAGGAAAATTAGGTTTATTTTTTTTTTCAATAATTTACTATTGAACAAAATAGCTAAATTTTTAATCAAATCGTTAAATTTTTAACCTAAAAAAATGAATTTTCACGAAAATGATCAAATTTTAATTAAAGAGATTACGCTTTAACTAAAAGCTGTAATAATTAGATTTTCTACAATACCTTTCAATTTTTAACAAAAAGGGTAGCATTTTCGTCATTTTTGGTAGAAAATTAATTTTTTAACCCAAAGATGTAACTATTTCATTTTTGGATAAAAAATTATCATTTGTGGTTGGAAACTTATCTTTCTCACATGAAAAATCAACTATTTTGCTTAAAATTAAACTTAGTTAGTCGAAAATTAATCTTACTTTTAAAAAATGTATCCTTTGGCTGTGGATTTAACTATTACATTAAAAATTCGTGTTTTTTTGTTAATTAACAAAACGCTTCTTTTTTTATTGAAAATTAATTTTTTTAACTAAAAAAGATGCTATTATATTATTCCCTGAAAACTTATCTTTTTTTAAGGAAACCATTTAAATACTTGGTTGAACATTCCACTATTTGTTGTCAGGTTGAAAATTTAACGATTTTGTGGAAAATTTAATTATTTATTGAAGGGGAGCATTCGAGTGATGAATAATTTTTATAATAAAACCCTTTTTCGTAACCAGTTTCGTTATTTAATAGCCAGACCTCGTATTGAATCTTTCTTGAATAAAAATTTAAATATTTTGTTGAAAATTTAACTATTTCCTAGAAAATGTAATTTTTATTTAAAATTCGTATTTTTGTATTAAAAATTGAATTCAAATCTTTTTAGATAAACATACCATTTTTTTTTAATTTTACGTTTCATTTAGTTCTCTTTGAAAATTGAAAATTGAATTAAAAAAAAATTTTAATTTATTGTAAATTCAACTTTAAGAAGAAAATTTGTCGTTTTTCAATTAAAAGTTTCTCTATTTTAGTATAAATTTCATTTTTCATTGATTGACCTTTTTTTTAGTTTTTAGTTCATATTTCATATTTTGCACTGTTTTGGGAAAAAACTCAACTGTTAGTAAATAATTGAAGAACTTTTTAAAAAGTCACCCATTTTGGTTAAAAATTTAATTTCCCTTGTATATACTTATTTTTTGTTTAAAAACTCATGGTTTAATTGTAAAAAGTCAACTGAAATCTTTTTTAATAGAAAACAAAACTATTTTTTTCAAAATTTATCTTTTTGATTTAAAAAATCATCTGTTTTATTAGAAATGTTATTTTTTTAAATGAAAATGCCACTTTTTGGTTAGAAATTAATCTTCTTTGATTGAGTGTTCATCTCTTTATTTAAAATTTTAACGTTTTAGTAAAAAAGCCTATTTTAAAATAGATCCTTTTTAGTTGAAGATTCTCATTTTCGGTTAAAAAAATAATTTTCCGGATGCGAAATTTTATTTTTGTTGCGTAAAACTGCATCATTTACGTGGAAATTAAATTTTTTTCTGAAAAGTCGTATTTTTTGTTTGAAAATTTAACGAATTTGATAAAATTCTATATCCTTCTTGAGAGAAAATTTTTTATTTTTTGAAAATTCCTCTTTTAGGGTTTAAAAACTTTTTTGTAAGTAAATTTTATCTTTTTGATTGAAATATAAACTATTATACTTTATTCTTGGGAATTTATCTTTTTAGTGTAGAAATTTAAGTATTTTTTTAAAAGGCATCTTTTATAATAGAGAATACTTTTTTTATTGAAGTAAATTAATAAATTTGAAAATTCATATTTTAAATAAGTATTTTATTCCGTTTATAGAAGATTATATGTTAAAAGTTATACAAGGTTAAAAAACAATCTTTGAATGTTAATGATCAATGAAAATGGAAAATTAGTCAAGGAAAAGTCAAGGAATTTTGAACATTAACTTCGAAAGAAATGTCTTCAAACTAAAAATTACGTACTGTAAGAGGAGGAGGAAGGGGGTAGAATTTTATAGTTTTTCAAAGGGGGTGGAGAGGTCTAAGAGTGTCCATAATCCGTTAAATAATTTAAGTACTAATACAACAATAAAAAAAATGTTTTCGTGTAGAAAAAGAAATTTCATAAATATTCAATATGACCCTAAGCATCTTATTTTTAAATAAAAGGGATTAATATTATCAGCCAATCGATTTGTCTCAAATCAAGGAGTCTTATTTGCTTTTTTATGAACTTTCAATTACAGTAATAAAGAATGATTTGCCCTAAACTAATATTTTTCTAAAGTTAGAAAGAACAATAACTTGTAACCAGACCATAGCTCTAACTCTAACTGACCATTACTCGCTAAACAGATTTTTTAAATGTGTTAGGCATCATTTAATAATACAATTCCTTGAAATTTAGTGAGCTGAACTCAAATTTTTTTCAAGTGATCAAAAATTATTGTTGTTGATTATGGAGAAACGAAAATTTAAAAAAATCTTATCTTTTTTATATATTATAATATTTTAATATTTACCAATACAATTGAAGATGAACAGTAAGATGAACAATAGACTATAAACCATTTCCATTTTTTCCAAGTAGTGGAAAATCTGATTGCTGTATTATTGAAGAATTTGGATAACAGTCTAAATACCGAATATTCTGGCTCATCGTTAGAGTATATATACTGCAATCGAAATGTCAATGATGAGACAACAAACTTTTCCACGTGCAAGACTTTCATCTCTTTAGTGAGTTTTAAGTCAAAAATGTAATATCATCGTTTTGTTCCACATGCAGCGAAAAACTAACATAAAGTCGACACTATACGTTGCAAGAATTAAAAAGTCATTATTCTTTTGCAGATTTGATCAAATGTTTTAGAAAATTTATAATTTTCCAGTTTTTGAGGGTTTCCAATAAATTGCAAAAAATTTAAAAGTATTTCATAACATTTTAATTGGATTAAAAATATCAAATAGGCTTTAAAATACAATTGAACGTGGATTTAAGCCGGATTTTGGTTGTGACCTTCGGCTTGAATCCAGGCTCTCCGAACGTAAGCACCCAGGGCCGTACAAACACTACCGGTGAACTTGTGCCATGTCACGCAACGTGACGCAGCAATTTTTTAGCTTATACAAACGTAATTGAAAAAAAAACTAAAAAGATTTCTAAGATAGCTGTTAAGCCTGATTTTCAAAATAGGCTTTCAATTTTTTTATCAATAAACAAATGTGACGAAAAAATAGCCATTTTTCTATTTGACATTCCCGGTGTTTGTTAATAACATGAAAATCGTTGTAATCGCCTAAGTTTCATAGAGTAACGTTAGTTAAAGATATTCCTATATTATATAATAAACAAAAAAATGTTATAAACAAATTATTTTTTGAAAAAATACTTTTTTCGATTTTCCATCATTTATGTATTTTCAAGCTACATAGCAAGAAATTTGTATAAAAACAATATAATGATAAAGAAATTTTTTCTTGAGATTATTATAATTAATATCATGAAAAAATTTGACAAACAAATGCATTAATGAGCTATTTTTTCACAGAAAAGTTCGTTTCTCTTTTAGTTAATTATTCCTTTTTTTTTTTTTAAACAAATTCAAAATAAAAAATGCATTATTCGGGAAATTTTCTGCAGAAAAATTCGCTTTTTTCAATATAAGTGTTTTTAGTGAAGAAATTCTTGACAATTTTAGCAACCTTCATAAATAGTTGATAAATTTTATGCTCCTTTATTACAAATTTAATAAACAAAAGCATAGATAAGGTATTTGTCGAAATAAAAATTCGTTTTTTTCGATGAAAACTTTTTTAATTGGGAACTTGATGAAAATTTCAGAAAAAATGCATAAATCATTAGCCAATTGTACGATTTTTTTTAAACAATCTTAAGAAACAAATGCATTATTTGGACACTTGCTGACGAAAAAGCTTCAGGATAATATATTTTTTTTATTAAATTTGTCTTTTAGAAAATTTATTAACTATTTATGAATGTTGCTCAAATTATCATGAAGTTCCCAAATAAAAGGACTCGAATTAAAAAAGAATAATTTTTTTGTCGACAAAAAAACTTCAGTTGAACTTCGAACAAAATCTTGCATTTTTATCTAAAAAAGATGAATTATCTACTAAAATAGATGTATTTAAAAAATTGAAAAAGACCAATTTTCTTAAAAATGATTGAATTTTTATCTGAATAAATCGCAAAATAATTTAACTTTTAAGTGAAATAATTTATAATTACTAAGTAAATTTCCAAAAAACAGTTAAATTTTCAACCCACTAGATGAATTTTTTACAAAAAAACATACCAGGTTTCAACAAAGTAGATGATTTTCAAATAAAACAGATTCATTTTCAACAATAAACAGAATAAAATTTGATTTGAAGTTAGAAAAATATATTTTTAACCAAATTAAATAAATTTTTAACGAAGTAGTTAAATTTTCAACCAAACAGATCTGTTTCCAACCGAGAAAAAATTCGCCAAGAAATAGAATGGTTAAATTTTTAGTTAATAAAATAATTTTCAATAAAAAATCAATCTGATATTCAGCAAATAAAACTTGAGCCAAATGATTAATATTCTTCCAAAAAAGAATAAATTGTAACAAAATATATGAGTTTTGCATTTTCAATAAAAAATGTTAACTTTCTACCAAAAAAAGACAAAATTTCAAAAAGTAGATTATTTTATAACTAAAAAATACCAATTTCCTACTAAAAAAATAACATAATAATTTTATGTTAAAAACGTAATTTTTAACAATACAAATGAATTTTTAAACACGAAAATTAACTTTCCAACAAAAATGAATAACTTTTAGCAAAAATAAAATAATATTTTAAAAAATATTTTAATATTTAGTGAAATTTTCAAACATTCTATAGTTGAATTTTCGACGAAAAAAGTGAATTAGGAATCACAAAAGACAAGGTTTCAACAAAATACAGAGATTTTCAAAACAAAACTCGAATTTTCAATGGAAGAAGATTGACGTTCAAACAAACATGATATCATGTAATGTTTAGTTAGAAAATTAATTTTAAATACAAAGATAATTTTTAAACCAACGTATTAAATTTTGAAACAAAAAGATAAAATTGCAACCAAAAAAGATTAATTTTTAACATAAATTAAAAGTAGTATGATTATAATTAAAAAACAAAAAAATCAATGTATGGACGCAATAATCAAAAAAGGACCCAAAAAACATGGAGAGGCAAAGCGATACAATAATGAAGGGAGAGGGTTCCCCCACTCTGCTGCTGCTAAGACCAGCCTCGCCTAAAGTCGTAAAGGCTAAGAAAAAAATGAATTGACAAAAGTCGCACTTCCAAAAATAAGTGAAAACTGATCCAAATTTGTCTTGAATCATTTTTAATAGGCCTTGTAGTAAAAAATAAGAATAAAAAAAAAATAACATTTTCGGAAAAAGGACATAAGAGACGAAAAACAATGAAAAGGCAAAAGATTTTCAAGTAAAAGTGATCTACAAATTAACTATAAACTCTTGTTATCAAAATATATTAAATTTTTTTTATATAACAATTTTTGGATATAAATAATTTAGGTTGAAAAATAGAAAATGTTTATATTTTTGCAGAAAGAAATTGTTTCATTTAATACGTATGAAAATAGCTCATCAAACTTATTTTCTCGCAAAATAATGTCAGCACTTAACGCTTATGTTTGTAATAAATAATTTGAGCAAGCAAATAGAAAATCTTAATACAGAAACAAAAATTTAGGCATAAATTTTTTTTTAAAGTTAATTATGTTATATATCAACTATTATATTTCTTGTTAATAATTCAGCTTTTTTACTAAAAATTTGACAAGTCGGTTAAAAGTTGTACTAATATGAACGAAATTCATCATTTTTATGGAAAATGCCACTGTTCAGTTGCAACTGAACTTTTTTATTGAAAATTATTATTTTAGAGTTAAAAATACACCTTTTTTTGTGTAAAAAAATTGTTTTTGGCTTCAAAATTTAATAATTTGGTAAAAAATGAAGTTTTTTGGGGTAAAATTTATATTTTTGGTTCTAAAAATTACATTATTTAGATGCAAAATTCAACAATTTGATTAAAATATTTTTTTCTTTTTTGAATGGAAAATCTCACACAGTTAAAAATTCATCTCTGTTTACAGAAATTTCATCCTTTTTGGTTACAAGTCGAACTATAAGCATGAAAATTCGTTTTTTTTATTAATTAATTTATTTGTAATTTAAATACTTTTCTTGACTCCTATATATATTTACAAACAATAAATAATATTTTCCTCTACGTAATAAATTTAATGATTGTATGGTAATTCAGGATTTTAAAACCAGAATAAATTTGAGGAACAGAAGATTAGATCGCCGTTCGTGAAGTCGGGCGCAGCAGCAGAGTGGGAGAACCTTCTACCCTCATCATTGTGTCGCTTTGCCTCTCGCTGTTTTTGCGTCGTTTTTGCGTAAGTTTTTTTTGTAGTTTGCTTTATCTCGCAGCGTGTCAATTGCTCATTTGAGAATTGCTATTATATAACTTCCATTTTATACTTGTAAATTTTTGAGTATTTGAATATCACATTCCTTAATTTAAACATTTTTAACTTCAATTTTAAATAATTTAAAATTTAAGAGCTCCACTTTAAGCGCTTTAATTTTTAATTTATTTTTATATTATAAATGAAAAAATGTTTGTTTTTATATTCCAAATTTTTCAATTTTATTAACCGTGAAAAATGTTTGCGACCGGTAAATGATCAGACATTTTTTTTCTTTCATTAAAACAGTCACCCTGATTTTACCAAAACTTGTCGACCTAGGGAAACTCATAAACTAATGAAATTTTTTATTTTTGGTTTCAGATGATCCAGTCTTGAGTTCTGCGTGGAACAGCATTTTTTCGGGGCGTATGCGAAAATTTGCTCTTACAAGCTTAAACATGCTTATTGTTTTCTAAAAAGTTTTGAAAATGTTCTTCAAATGTTGTTTTATTATGTAACAATTACTAAAATAAATTTTCAATAACCATTTTTTCTAAAATTTCTTTAAAAATGGCCTTTCTTTGACCAAATTAACTCTACTTTTTGGTTTCAGATGATCCAGTCTTGAGTTCTGCGCGGCACGGCAAAGTAACTTTTTTCGGGACGCATCCGAAAATTTGCTCTCACAAGCTTAAAAATGCTTATTTTTTACTGGACATTTTCGAAAATATTCTTCAAATCTTGTTTCATTGTATACCAGTTACAAAATAAATTTACAATAACTGTTTTTCCTAAAAAAAATTCTTTAAAAATGGCCCTAGGTCGACACGCTGAGTTTTATTTTTTAATATTTTTTAAAAGTCTTGGTAAAATCCGGGTGACTGTTTTAATGCAAGAAAAAAAATTTCAGGTCATTTACCGGTCGCAAACATCTTTCACGGAACTTTTAAATTTTTAATTATTTAAAATTAAAGTTAAAAAATGTTTAAATTAAGGAATGTGATATTCAAAAACTCTACAATTTACAAGTATAAAATGGAAGTTAGATACTAGCAATTCTCAGTTGAACAATTGACACGCTAAGAGATAAAGCGAACTAAGAAAACGTACGCAAAAACGACGCACAAAACAGCGAGAGGCAAAGCGACACAATAATGAAGGGAGAGGGTTCCCCCACTCTGCTGCTGCGAAGACCAGCCTCGCATAAAGCCGAAAATGCGCGAACACGAACCGGAGCGATCTAATGTGCTGTTCCTCAAATTTATTCTGACTTTAAAATCCTGAATTACCATAGAATCATTAGATTAATTGCGTAGAGAAAAATATCATTTATTGTATGTAAATATACATAGGAGTCAAGATTTCAGAGCATAAAATATCTATTAATACATTTTTTAACTAAAAATTTTAGTTTTACAGTGATAAAAATTAATTTTTAAACCGAAAAAAATACGAATTTTCAACCAAGGACATGAATTTTTGAATAAAATAGAGGAAATTTCAAACAAGAATAATTTCCAACCAAATAATTCAATTTTTAAACAAAGACAGTATTTTACAAGAAAAAAGGTTTAATTTTGAACCAAAAAGGGGACAGTTGAATTCTGAGTTCAGAAAGTTAATTTTGGATAAAGAAAACAATCGAATTTACAACCAAAAAGGGAATATTTCCAAAAAAGAAATGAATTTACGAACAAAAAGAATAATATTCTTTAAAAAGAGGGTTTATAATCCTGAATTACAATAGAATTATTAGTTTTATTGCGAAGAGGAAAATACCATTTATTTTATGTAAATATATACATTACAATTTGTTAGTTAGAAATAATTTAAAAAATTACATTACCGAAGAAGATAAATTTTCAATGAAAAAGATCGTTTTTCAAAATAAAAAAATGTTAACAAAATTGTTCAATTTTCAACTTTAGAAACGAATTTTAAGCCAAAAAAATAAGTAATTAACGACTTCCGTTTCAGGTATGAAAGTGTAAAGTAGCGGGAATTGTGGTTGCTGAGAGTTTTCGATAATTGGGTCGAAAGAGTTTGTTTGAGAGATTGTGAAATTGGAAAGGGGATAAGGATATTTTTGACGATTGATACAGATTTGTGTGAAACATAAAGTTAGGTTGGTTTGAGATTTGTAACAGGGTGGGAGGACTGGGCTGATCGGGTTAGTAGCAGCAGGGCTGGGTAGAGGCGGAAAAGGACAAGAAAGGTACCAGAACGCGACGATAGAGGCATGGAGGTATAGAAGGCGGGAAATTTTGAATTGGAAATTTGATTAATGGATAGCGAAAGTGATAAAATCGAGGAAATGTCGGATTTAGAGCAGAAAGTGTTTAGTACACAGAAAGAGATCAAGGAAAGGAAGGCAAGGGGAAGTATAAAAAAACAATTGAAATAGAGAGATTAAGAGCAAAAAGCGAAGGTTTGATTGAGGCTTTTATCAAAAGGAAGAGAGGGGAGAGGGGAAGCAGTGAGGAGAAGAAAGATTCAGGGATAAACCTGAAATATCCCAAAATGTTCAGTTCGCCGCCGGAAAAGCAGAATTTGGTAGAGAAGGGTGATAATAGTAAGGGGGCTGAAGGAAACGGCGATGAAACCGAAGAGCAGAGGAAAGAGGAAA
>JAAAKG020148095.1:0-10327 GCA_010014905.2 Druon quercuslanigerum
GAATCCGAATTTCAACTAATTAAAAATTGATTTTGCTGTTTTTTTGAGTTTTTATAGCATGCTACGGAAGGGCTACTCTGTGGCTGCTATATGGCTACGCTATAGAGTATCCGTGCCGTTCACTGGGTTCGCCAGGGATGGTAACGAGTTTTCCTTATTGTGTTAAGTATTCGAGCAACGCGTGATATCTTATAATCTCGTGTATAGTCCACACAGCATCTGCATCCAGTCGCGATGGTATCTTGGCAAATAATCAGCAGAAATTAAGAAATGCTCGTAATTATTGAAATTATTTCGAAACTGCTCGAAAAAATATAATTTCTATAATATTATTCATTCATCATGGTTAATTTTCGAAATATTTCTGCAGAATAATTGCAAGAATGACAATAAATAAAAAATGTTGTACACAGCTTTTTTTATTCTTTTAACTCAACCATGAATACCCCCACATTGTTGCACAACTTGTAGACATATGTTACATAAATGTTACGCAACACCTGTATAACATTTTATTAACACTTGCATATCAGCTGTGCAATAATTATAATACATTGAGTTAATTTGCCCTTCCTTTTAAATTCATAATGAGTCTTTCCGAGCTAGTTAATATATAGTTTTATATTATCGAGTTGCAGCAATTTTTTTAAATTCCTTTAATAGCACAAGGTCCATCGCATGACTCTAATCCGCTTCCGAAGATAATATAGGGTTATAGCTAGGTATATATCTAATGTACTAATTTCTTACTGAGAGCCTAAAATTAATATAAAATTTGAATACCTTAGATTACGAAAATCGCATTTCTTATAACTAACAATGCAATTTACAAAGAGACTGGTCCATTTAAAATATTTTTCTTATTATCTGACGCCCCTACAGTATATTCCTTTGGTGCGAAAATAACCTCTGATATCTGTCAGAATTAAAAAAAGGTTTAAGGATCGCTCACGTTTGCAATTTTGTTCAAGGTACATGTTTCTGATTAAATTGAATCTACCTATTTCTGATTTTGTTCTGCCACTCATGGATTCTGGCACATAATTCAATTCCACTATTATCTTACTGTGCAAATTTCGCGCACATGCTTTGTTTCGTTTTAAAAGTAATTGTGCTTACAGTTTCGTCTTATAAAAGTTATTTTATAAAAGGTTAAGCTATGTGAAGTTAGTGGAACGATTATTTTATATTATTTTTACATCCTCTGATTAAGATATACCTTGTCTGCTCATTTTATTTCATATCGACTCTTATTCTCCCACCAAAGGGAATAATTTGTATAGGGGTAAAATTATTTTAAAAAACAAACCTTAAAACAAAACTCTGACAGTGTACATTTAAAACTTACATTATATACCTATGCATATATAGGTATATGATATAATTTGTATTTTTATATGAAACATTCATATGCTTGTCACTAAAATCCATAATTTGTGTTACAATTTGTTTATAATTGGTAACACACTGGAACCGCGTTTATATTCGCTCTCACTTATATCCGCTCGCGCTTATATCCCTGCCATAGTCCTTATTTATATCCGCTTGGCATCCACCACCTCGCAGTACCACGTGACAAAGAAACGAATCAGCGCGCAGCGCGGCAATTTTCGCTCCGCTGAGGAGCGTTGGTAGGATCCCCGCCCGGGAGGATATAAGTGAATGTTCACGTCTCGGTCGGCGGATATAAACGCGGTTTCAATGTATTTCATTTTTAGATAAAACAACTGTAACTGTTATTCAGATAATATTTAAAGTGCAAATAGTATTTATATAACAATTTTATAGAATTACATGATAATAAAAACTAAAATAGTAATCAGCGGTGTTTGCTGAACGATTTTGGAATTATTCAACAAATGTATTATATTATAAGGCTTGAAAAGCAACACTTGGCATCTGCATGTCACAAACATTCAACAACTCGATACAAAATTATCTTTGACAACTCATCTCATCGGGCATGCACCCAATGGTGAAGACTTTCAACAAAGGTAGTGTTTGTGAAAAAGTCTGCATGTTTGTAGCTTTTCGATACCCTGAAATGTAAAGTAGGGTGACTCAAAAACGCTTCTTTTTTAGAGGGCAATGATCCCCTCCATTTTATTCCAAATCCCAAACAAGAAATTCCCTAATTTGTTATTTTTTATTTTAACAGGTACCGGTTTGACTTAAAGTTTCTCATGTAAAATGAATGGGGAGATCACTTTTTTTTGAGTTTTTAGAATCATTTTTTAGGGTTTAAAAAAATTGTACGGGAAAGTATTTGGGATTGTAGAGATTTATTCAACGAAGAATTTCATGTATCAGAAATATGGGTTTGACACCCCTAACACACCCCCACGAGTACCAGAAAAATACCCTTAAAACAAAAAATGTCAATTCTTCAAGAAATCGACCTTTTGAGCACTGTATTCTGTCCTTTTTTGATCTAAAATTATTATTAATACTATGGAAATTGTTTAAATAATTTTGTTTCGAATTTTTTAAGATAAAAATTATTACTGTGGGTCTACTGGAATATTTATCAATATTGGTTTATTAATTTTTAATTATGTAAGCAAATTATCAGTTGAATAGTATCATTAGTTAAACATTATCAATAATTTATTGCTTCAATTTCTTACAGGAATGGGATTTGTTTAAATAATTTAAAAAATTAATTAATTATTGTTGTAAAAGATTCCACTAGACCAATAGTAATAATTTTTAAGAAAAAAAAACGAATTTTCGAAAAAAATTTTTTTAAAAAGTCAATTTGTTTCAAAAATTAAAAATAATAAACCAATGTTAATTAATACTTCACTAGACTAATAATAATAAATTTTAGGGGAAAAAAATTATTTACACAAATACCATTTGTTTAAAAAATCAAAAAAACTCATGATAATAAATATTCCACTAGACTAATATTATTAATTTTAAGTAAAAAAGACGAGAATACAGTGTTCAAAGGTCGATTTCATGAAGAATTGCCATATTTGGTTTTAAGGGTAGTTAATTCTCTATAGCTATACCATTCAAAAAAAATTGTCCATGCTTTTTTGGACCACCCTAATGTAAAGTGTTCCTGAAACTGTCAACAACTTTTATATTTGGAGAACCCGAAAGTGTTCGAGTACTCTAGAGTTTTGAGATCCCGAAAGTATAGGAAAACCCTAATACATTCAATTTTTCGCGGCTAATCAACTCGAGCAGTAATTTCAAGATTTTTGCACATCCCTATATCATTTTTCTATGCATATATTTACATACGTAACATGTACGATATTTGCTGCATTTAGCAGTTCTCATTGAAGTGCAATAAGAATACCGATTGTATTTTTTATGTAACGAAATTGATTAATATTAACCTGCTTCAAGGTACATTTTAGTTTTAATGACTCATTTTTAACATGTATATTCTACATGATTTATTTTTTCTACTAGTGGGTGAAATACTTAATCGATAAACTTTTCGCGGTTTTTTACAATTTAAAGTCGTTCTGCTCAATTAAGTATAGTTGCAGATTGGGGGCCGTTTAAACGTTACTTAAATGAATTTATACGAATTCTAATTCTCCCATTTCCCTCTTAAATGCCTCTTTTAAATTTCCACCTATAGTTTTTTAATACTATTACGATAAGGTTGACATCATCTCTTCGATTTTTCCATAGGAAAAAACTATGTATCATTTTAACACCAATTCTGATGTAAAAATAACAAAAACTGTCCTAAGATCTACTTTCAGATTTGAATGCAGAAACTAAATAGTTTTGACTTGTTACTATGGTATCGGCAACGTAAATCAAATGATGTTTTTCCCATGTACATAAGCCGTGCATGTACTTTTTAAACTATATCTTATTCATAAAAAAGGAAGATTTTTAATTATTAACCCTTGGTACAAAAGGTAATTAACAGAGATAAACGTGGAACCGAGTTCCGTGCAAAACGACTGTTGTGGAATCCTAAACGGGTTCGGGCGGTGGATCTCCGCTGCCGTTCTGGGGAGGCGGAATCATGACTTCCAATTGTTCTTTCGTTATTTCTTGTAAACCCTTGTTACCTTCGAAATCCTCGTCATTTATGAAACTTCGGCGTATTGATCCATTGACAACGGTGGTAAGAGGCACTCTTTGTTGGGTATCTCTCCATGGAGTTGTGAGAATTTTCATTCGCTACAAATTAAAGAAAATTGCATTAAAGATATGGAAAATTTTAAATGTGATGTGACCTGCGAAGCAAGATGTTCCAATTTCTAGGCGAATTTCTAACTGCATTTCATCGATGCACATAGCTAATTGACTAAGTTATTTGGACTGATTTAGAGGATCCGAAGATTTAATGTATCGTAGTGTCAAACAGCAGAATGTGATAATGGTGGCAATAAAGTTTTAAGATAACCATATTGAAAAATGTACATAGATTAGATAACCAATAGTTTAAGTATGAATTACAAAATTAAAAAATATAAACAAAATAAATATTTAAATTTTTAAATAAGAGAAACCTAGCCAATCAACCCACTTAAAACCATTTGCGACTTATCTTTTATACATTTAGTTAGAACAGAACTGAAAGTTGGAACATTTTAGAAGCCTAAGATTATTGAAAATTAAACTCTTCTTACTTGACAGAAAGTACCAGGAGTCACGATAATTTTATAGATAGCAATACCAGGTATCATTGCTACAGAGGAAGAAGCAATAAACCACCCTAAAATGTTGGCCCAGAGTGGATAAACGTAATCCTCGTAGGTTAATGGTTCGTAACCCATCAAGCCATACACGATTATGAACTGTGAATTTTTAAATATAATAATCAATGGATTTGGCAAATCTCTAACACATATTATATGGTTTTGTTATACGTACAATAATGAAAATTGGCGCTACGAATTTCCAACACACTCTCCAGTAGATGCCTGGTGTAAAGCCAATCATATCTTTGATATCATCACAAAATCGTTCTGTACCGTAAATCCAACTCACAGCTATTGCTTCCGCTAAAACGGCGAATAGCATCGAATAACCAGCAGCATAGCGATCCAAAAGATGGAAGAAGTAGAAGCCACCCTGTAATCGAGCAAATTGAATTATTTTGTTGTTGTGCTTTCAAAAAAATTTTTGTTCAAGAATCTCAATATTTGTATCACCTGCGAGCAGGAAGCAAGGCCAACGAGGAAGTATAAAGTAAAGAGGCAAGCAACGAATATTTCCCGATTGTTGCCAATGATCGGAAATTCGTCACTGAGGGCAGTTATTATGGCCTCGGATCCTCCAAACTATGATCGAAAGTCACGTATTACATTTAAATCAATATGCTTCAAAGTTTATATTGTAAAGTTAAATACCAAGTAGGAATAATAAGTTGGATTTTGTATTAGTTTGAATATATCTGTACAGTGGAGCAAATCTAGAATGTACTGTGCATAACCAAACACAGCGTGTTTATTAAAACCAATGTTGATATTTTCATTTCTTTATATAAAAGTGACCTTTAAATATTATTGGATAAGGGAAATAATAAAGTGTACCTTTTTTGAAAGGGTATATAAGTTCAGAGTGGAAGTCTTAAAAATACTTACGGAACTATCAAGACCCAACGTGAGCAACATCATAAAGAATATCAGAGCCCAGAACATGGAACCAGGCATTGTAGCAATTGCAGCCGGATAAACAACAAAAACCAATCCCGGTCCTTCAGTTGCAACTTCCTGAATGGATTTTCCACTTGCGTGAGCCATGTAACCTAAGACCGAAAATATCACGAATCCAGCGACAAATGATGTCGCGCTGTTTATCACACTTGTCAACAAAGCATCCCTTCAATCAAAAGAAAAAATTTAGATTTTTTAAATTGTTTTCTATTTTCTACAAAATAAATAACTTACATTCACAAATTAAATTTAGACAATAATGGGCAGCGGTTTCTGATTTCTTCAGATTTTCTTGGATATTTGATGATTTTTATAGCTGTCTACTAGGACCATACAATTTTGGACATTTTCTATATATGTAATACTCCTATATTGCGCACCGCGATGAATGTGGTAAAGGGGGAATATTTGTGGCATTGTATGTACACAGTACATTTAAAAAGCTCCCGGACTGATTTTTTCTAAGCGTACTTCAAACGATACGGTTTAGTCTCTGCATAAAATACGTACTCTGATTAATTAAGAGTCTAAAAAGCTCTTTCGTTCATCGCAAACTGACGTGGAGTCTACGTTTGAAATTATTAAGATTTTTCAGTTTGTCACAATTTGAGTGATGGAACAAACAGCCCTAATAAAGTTTTGTTTCAAACTATAGGCAAACGTGTTTAGAAACGCGCAATACGTTATAATGCTCTTCTTCAAAGTAGAACTGTCATCAGCCCATTAAACAAAATCAGTCTCCGTCAAAACATGCTACACATTCTTCACAGAAAAACTGGGGTTTTCATAAGAACTCATTTTTGGTTCCAAAGGAGCTGCAACAAAAATGAACCCAACTTGTTGAAAAGGAACTCAAAACGATAAATAAGCTCTAAACAATACCTTCGTTGGTGGTCTAAAGGATACCAATTGTAATTAAGCCTATTTATAAAGAACCTATTTTTCGCTTTGTCCACTTCGACATTTTGTTTAATTCCCAGATAACAATTATGCTGCAGCATTTCAGCATCAGACCGTGTTCACACACAATACATGCTCACAGTCAGCGGATCGCGAGCATAGCGTGCATGTTATCTTGTAAGTGCGGAGTAACTGTAGCCGGGATGCAAGTCATGTAGAGGATTCATAGCATTTTCAGTATCAGGCCGTGTTGAGACAGAATACATGTATACACAGTCAGCAGATCGAAAACGTGGCGTGCAAATTATTTCGTAAGCTCGCAGTAAGTGCAGCTGGGCTGCATGAGGAGCTGAATATAACTCTGATTATGTTCAGAGTTCTGTGCAGTTTTTGCAGCCCAAATTTTATTACTATTATTGTTATAATTGTTTGCTTAGACTGCTGTCTATCTTGTAATAATTCTTTGAGTCAATTAAATGTTTTATGATCACTGCTGATAATTTCCAAATTTTTTAATTTAATCAGAGCCATCAATGATATTACCTTTATACTGTGTGAGATACTAATTTAAATTCCCCGCTAGAAATGTCCCTTCAGCGGCGCAGACCCATTGAGAGCATTAGTTCCGACAAAAATTTAGACAAAAATCATTAGTTCCTTTGGTCGTTGTGCAGCGCTGGCGCGCTACCCTTTCTCGCCGCTGAGATTAATCGCCGAGGAATATCAGAATGCTTAAATTTGATACCACGAATTAATTTCCGAGGTGACCTCGGCCTGCCAATAGCTATATATTTTGATTCCTGAAGTGTTCATTAACATTTTCGAACTTAACAAACTAATTAAATTTTGTATCCATCGTGGGAATCCAATGTAAACCAAATTTGGTCCGTGACGCTTGAGATGGGACACTACTCTCTCGGATCGTCCCGAAGGGATTCCCGGTCATCCGCAAAACGCGCGTACAACTTAAAAACTTTGCTTCTCACTAGGGCGCCACTTAAAAAAGCACTTTGTAACATACTATACGTTTCTGAAGCACTTTAGTCTAGTTTGAAACAAAACTTAATTACAGCTCTATATTCCATTACTCAAATTGTGACAAACTAAAAAATCTTAATAATTTGAAACGTGCACTTCATACAAGCGACTGCATTGATTGCGATAAAATGAAGTGCGTTAAACTCAGAATGACCCAACAAGTATTTTATGCTGAGAGTAAACCATATTGCCTTAAGCCCGATTATAAAAAAATCAGCCCGGGAACTTTTTGAATGAACTTTTAATATCAGATATATATGGTGTATACATGGTTTCACGAACTCTTTTCGGCGAATGGACACTGGCGCAGAAGTTAATTGGAATTGTTATTCAACTGCAAAATGAGGGCCTCTTATGGAGTTTTTGTGTTGGATCGCCTCGCCTCTTCAATCGCTCGTCTTGTACAACAAAGCCAACGCGCATTAGGTCCCTTTCTTCGCGGGAAGTCACATATGACATTTTCGTATCGAAAAAATGTGGCTGTTCGTACCAAAATTTCACTACGCGTAGCCACAGCCAAGTTTTACCTGATTCTAAAACGTTCTAAAAATTGTGGAATGTTCTTAAATTTAACAGAATATATTGCAAAAGTTTCAAAATATGTGCAGTTCGGAAAGCGTCGGACCTTCGGCTTTTTTGCAACTACATTTACTTACGCATTTGGACGCGCTTATTAAAAATACGATAGAAAAAATTGGCGCAAATTTGATTTTCATAGTAAAAACCATAAAAAACTTATAAAATCATGGGTTTTCTCATTTATTGCCATTAATAATGGACGTTTTGAAAAATATATCTCCGAAAAAAGTTGTAGATGTTATCAAAAGGCACATTTCATGTTACAATAACTTTTCGGGATATTCGAAGTTGAAGATGGAAAATCACAAAAATTTCATATTTCTTCAAGTATTCCTGTTACCTTTCACAGGGGTACATTTCTGCATCCCATTAGACGCTGAAAAGGGAAACCTATGCGGTGTACACTATTTCTGTGACCAGTCACAGGAGTTCTTTCCCTCCATAAGACTTTAGAACGGGGAACCTATTCGACCTATTCTATTCCTGTGACAAAAACCTCGCACCGGCCTTGAGACTAAATTAATTTGTGGTACTTGCGTGGTACTTTGTGATACTGCGTGCGCCAGCAGTTCATGGAAGGATTAAATCGGGCGATCTTATATAAGCGTTCTTGTTTATTTCTATAAACAACGAGAATTGTTGATCTTATGGAAATGCACATTTTATGTTTGATTACTTTGTAGCCTATGAGTGATAATTGTTGAGAAACAGGCAGACTAAGTTTAATAGTTATAACAACGTGGGATGATAAAGGTTGGGCCTTTCTAAACCGTACGTGCTTTCGCATGCGTCTTTCTTATTCTCGAGCATTTTCCTTTTCTCAGCTTTTGAGTTTTTTTCTTATCCTTGTGGCTTTTTATTCTCATACTGATAGATCAAAAGTATAATTTTTTCATTTTGAGTCTAATTCTGCAAGGTCAGGAGAAAACTTTACAATGTTTGAGAGATGCAGAAGTTAATGCAGTGGAACAGTTCTGTGGGAAACACAAGAAAAAAATGGTACTACAAGAATCGTACATGACTTGTGGTGGATTCGTTTGCGGGAAAAAAGTAAGGATCCCCAAACGCAATGTGTTGCTGAAAACACCTGGTTTGAGAGGTGTCTCATTTTCGCAGCAGCATAGACGTTGATCATTTATACACAGTAAAAACAAAGTTTGAATCTAACACTAATTTCAGGGTACCATATACCTGCAACAAAAATTAGTATTGGTAGTGTGAATGCCACCACTTCACAAGGTATCGTTTCTCTCGGACATGGGGTACGAAACGTCAACTACTGTCAATTATGTTTACACTTTTAAGGCAAAAATAGTAATCGGCGAGTTTCTTAGACTAAATATGAGCAAGATGGAACAACATCTTGAAATCATCTGCAACAGAATTGACTCCAGAGTTTACACTGTGTACCGATGCTATTAAATTAAGTTATGAGTCAACATACTGTACTGTGGCCGACATATTCTCTTTTTGTAGAGAGGTCTGCACAATTTCTCTTCATTAACATCCGCTATAACAAGCTAAAATTGGAGGTATGTGGATCCTTAGACAGGAGTCATGCACACGAATATCGTTTTGAGATTTGTCCTAATAATAAAAGTGGCCAAGCTACGTTGTTTGAAATTATAAAATAACACGCTGCAGATGGCACAGAGATCCATATCGAATATTGGTAAGGAAGATCATAGTTATGTGCATAAATCGTGAACCATTCTGCGGAGTGCGTGGATCATGATACTGGAACCCATACTCAGAACATCGAGTCTTCTTGGCGGTTGATGAGACGATTCCTTTCTTGTGTTGGTGTCCTATGCTTTCATTCTCCTGTCTTTGGTTGACGGCTTTTGCTCTTGGGACATTTTAGCATCTTTGTTTTTTGTTTATTTTATGGGGCAGTTTGACCCTTAAGTTTGTCGGAAATTGCAGCCCCTCCATTATTCTTAGTTTTATGGCGCAGTTTAACTTAATTTCATTTTTAGTTTTTTGGGACAGTTTGGACACTATGTTTTTTACAATATAGTCGGACAGTGTTTACTCTACGATTGTTTGGGGCATGTGGGTGTGGTCGACCAAATAAATCCTTCTAATTTATTGGACCTTCTTTATTTCTCAGAATTAAGCATATACACCAAAGAGGTAATTGTATTCAATAATAACATCTTCTTCTC
>JAAAKG020148096.1:0-10327 GCA_010014905.2 Druon quercuslanigerum
AAAAGTAGTAGAAAAAATTAAGTCGGGACTGGCCTGACCATACCTGAAAACTCAGCAAAAAGTTTGCCGACCACTGCCTTATAGTTAGCAAGACCGGGGCAAGAGGCGAGGGAATAGAGACCACCCTATAGGAGGAAGAAGAGAGAAAGAGGGATTCTGGAGTAAAATAAGAGAAATGCAAAGGGACGATGAGGTAATAAATTGGGGGGACTGCTTGCTTGCACTCCTCCTGTTGCTTCTGATGCTGATGGTGTTGCAGCTGCCCTACCAAAAACTCATTGGCCCTGTCAAGCGCTTCTCCCCCCATCCAGCCCCTGTCATTCCGGACCTCGGTAATTCCGTTTGGTCCACCTTACTTCTACCTTTTTTTAATCTTTCCTTTCTTTTTTTCCATGCGTCCATTACGCATGGGGACAACTTATCTTGTGCACCGCACGGTGGGCTGGAATGAAAAAGAAGTTTAGTCACCATGTCGATAACAAGTATGATAATACCCTTTTTCTGAATACTATACGTAATCAAAAAAATGTTGAATCGAAATCCCAGCTGATTGTCTGAAAGCTTCAGACTACTTTAAACATTTTTATTTTACTTCAAATGCCAATTTTAACGATGATTCTACGGTTAATGATAAAGATTGTACTATACATGTATACAAACACAAAAATTCACATATATCAATTATTAATTAACATTATCAATAGCGTATGTAATAAAAAGCAATACTGTAAGTATACTTACTTTTATACTTTAGGTGATTTGAAGAAAAATTATGAACTTTATATAATTTTAGGAAATAATAAGAAATATGCTAAAAAATATAACAGTACTGTGAATCCTCCTTTATTGGTAGAGAATGGTGAAACGTACGTGTTAGAAAAATTTATTGTTCCTGAGCTACATATTTTGCAAGGTTTTGTAAACCATTTATTTTGGAACGGATTAGTTCCTCTTCTAGGAACAGAAAATGCTATTTAATGCATTTAAGGCTATGGATAAAATAGTTGATAATTGTTTCTCAAGGAGAAGGGATTATCTGGCAGATTTGCGTTTACAAATTACAGAATTTAAAAAAAAAATCATTTTTAGCGACAGAAATGTAAAAAACAATGAAAATTCATGTGCTGATAACAAATAGTGAAAATTTTTTAAGTTTCTTCGATTCAGATTGTGGCCTCGGATTATGGTCAGAGCTAGCGGGTGAATCCATTCATCGCGAACTGCTAAAATATTGGAAAAAGTATAAAATAAATAATATAAGCAGTACTTTGTATGCTGCAAAAGTTAAAAAAGTATGTGACTGAATTTTCTTCCAGACATCTGTGAATAAATCCAAATTATGTTTCATAAGTTATTAAAAATGTTAATTTACAATTAATAAATTTATATTTTTGTTTTATTTTTAATTCACGAATATAAACATAAATTGTATTTTATTAATGCACGGCCTTCTCGTTAATCCTTGATTCATTACTTAGATTGACATTTGAAAGAAAATAAAGATATGTAGTCTCAAACTTTCAGACCATCAGCAAAGATTTCGATTCGACATTTTTTTTGACTACTTATAGTATTTAGAAAAGGGGTATTATCATATTTTTTATTGGCATGGTGACTTAAACTTTTTTTTATTCCTGCCCACCGTGACCGAGCATTGGAGGCTAAACTTACTTTCGTCTTTTTAATTAAAAGCGATACTTGTATCAACAGGGTGGTCACAAAACTGCATTTTTAAAATTTCTGACTTTTCTCTGACCAATTTTTCATTTTCTATGGCTATTATTATTTGAAGACAATAATTGTTACCTTGTACATAAAAAAATGCATGGTTAAAGCCGAAAAATACGGAAAGATCAATTCATATAAAATTTAAACGTTATACGGATTTCTTCTTTTAGTAAGATATACGGGGAAATAATATACGTTCACATCCATGTTTTGGAAAAGTACACAATTTTCGGAAACAAGTTCTGCTATTAATTTTACTTATTTTTATCGGTCCTATCGAACCTTTAAAAAATTTAAAGTAAACTGTGAAATCAATTAAAAATGTCAAACCTATGCAAAAATTATTCCTGTTTAATTAGAGCTGTACTCAGAATTTCAATATTTTCATTTCAGCTATACAATATCTTTCTTTAAAGAGTTTAAAAATATGATTCATTGCTTCTTTACGTCTGTAACATTTCTAACATAGAATCTTTAATAAACAAAATAAAATACAACAAAGATTAAACTTAAAAAAAAAATAGTTGCATTTTCAGACAGTTGAATTTTCAAAACAAAAAAGAATTATTAAAGAAAAGAATGTTTTTGAGTTGAAGCATCACATAATTTTTGCTCATAAGAATTAAAAATCTGATCTGGGACCGAGAGTTTTGCAATAGATATCTAAATAAACATTTTTTAGTGTGCCTGAACTTCTGAACGTTAATATGAACAAAATATTTTTCGCAAATCTATTTTATCTTCAAATATAGTTACAACTAAAATTTAAAATAACGCAATTTCATTTTTTGTGCAATCTGTGTTTTGTAATATGAATAAATGAATATTCTAGCACTGGTAGACAGTATAACCAATGAAATGTTTAAAAACACGGTGCGAATACATACCACCTAGACTGTGCGAATTGATAAATTTATGTATTAAAAGGGAGACGTCCCAGATGATTGGAAACGAGCGATTATCGTACCAATATACAAAAGAAAGGGAGATTAAAGCGACTAGAACAGTTATAGAGGAAATAGCTTACTAAGTAACGGAAGTAAAATATACTCAAAAATACTTATTCGTAAGGTGATAAAAATAACAGAAGAAAAGATTTGGGAAGTCCAATGTGGGTTTTATGCCAGGAAGGTCATGTACAGATCAAGGCAAATCGCCGAAAAAAGTTTGAGAGTAGGAAAAAAAGTTTTCTGTGCATTTGTTGACCTAAAAAAAGCTTTTGACAAGGCAAATAGAAGTAAACTTTGTACCACGAATTTACCCACTAATTTATAGAATTTTACTACAATCCCTCCTCGAACTACAGGGGGTGAAATTTGCATCCCCTGTGCAAAGCGGTAATTTTCAAATGGTCATAACTAGGTAGCTACAAATGAGAATTGAATTTTCTGTGAGTGATTCCTTAATGGTTTCTCATGCTGTTTCATTCTGTGAAATCTATTGTTTTTAATTTTTCAAACTTTATAAACAAATTGCCATTTGAAATGTTTGTCCAGTCCTACCGGAGACTTGGTTGTACACATGGTTCTCCAGCGAAGTTGCACTAAATTCATCAAAATTTATTTAGTTCGCCTTTTTTCACACATTGTTTGCATCATGTTCTTTTGCGAATGAAGTTTTTTCAGTTGCAATTGTCCGATCTCATTTGGAATAAATGCGTGGTATTTTAGAGTGACGGGAATTGTAATTGCTTCAGTGAATCTAGGTTTTTGGTCATCTCTATGTGATCTTCTTTAGAACTGAAAATAATTACTGTTTCCTTTAAATGATTCTTAGACCATTCGAATAAATCCAATGCAGTTAGGATTTGATTCTGTGCTGAGCGCTGCAATCTAGCTTTTGCCGCAAGTCTTTTCAAATTTCGACCAATCCCCTCACCTGGACCTTTTCCATCTGCAGTTGCCTGGAAATGTGTTTCTGCAGAAATTCCAAAATCTTTTTTGTGATTTAACAAATGTATGAAGGCACTCGTTGATGAGTTTTTGAAATGTGTACACAGCTACAGTGTCATGACTGAAACAATCTGAGATGATTGCCATGCTAAAATGCTTTAGTTTGTTTCCATCTTTGTAATAAATAACTACTTTAAATATAGTTTCTTTATTATTATAATGGAAAGATTGTGCAGCATTTTGAATGACGAAAGCCTAATTTTCAGCAAAGTCAAGCAGAAATAAGTACTCTCTTTCCTTTAGTATAACTTTAAGTTTCTTCAGAAACAGACTTTGTTGTTTCGCATAAAATGCATGAGATATCAGGTTTTTAAGTTTAGTGCAGAGTGCCTGTACGAAAGCATCAGCGTGTGCTATTTCGGTCTTCAAAGTACTTCTATCAGTTTGCTGCCAAACTTGATATGTCACTGTGTCGAAACTATTCACGTCGAATATATCAGTCAGGCACTTTTTAAAATTTTCAATGTCAGGACAAGATTCGCATTCGTTAAAATAACAAGCGTCAGTGGGTTCACTGCACATGATTTCTCCAAGGCAGTGATAACAATCTGACAATTGTCTGGCAGTTCCCTCAGTTAAATGTTTAATATCAATCGCATTCAACATTAACTTTACGTTTTCATTCTAAACGCGGACACAAATATTGTGAGTTTTACTTGCTCTAGCTGGAACACAGTTCTTTGGTCTTAGCTGTGCGAATTTCAAAAATCGAACTTCGCATTTTCATGCAGGACTACAAATCTTGCTCGCGAGTACCGTCTAGTTTTTTGACAGATATAAAATCTTTCTTACCTGACATCTGTCGACTATTCTCGTCATCTTCGTACAAGTTTATTACCAAATTTTCAGATTCTTCTGCCAATTGTTGTCCTCGCTTGGCTTCCGGAAGTCAAAACTCCACTTTGGGCAACTAACTCTCGCTTTTCTGGCTTCACGTTCAGATGCACTGAATTCTCGAATCATTTGTCTGCGACCCCTAGACTTAGACGCAGGGGTGAGTAGACTTCGAGACCCGCTAAGTGATTTTCGTCATTGCATCCTTCTTTTTTATTTCTCATTGGCAAGCAAAAATCTGTGTCCTCGTTTCGCTTTTCTTCTAGATTAACACCGGGGTCTTCTATAACTCTGGATAGCTGTAAATTTGAGAGTTCTACATTCTTTTCTACAAACACCATATATTTCACTGCCTTTCGGCAAATTAGGAAACGCTATTGGCTGATTTTCCATTAGAAGCCTCAGATCAATTCCTCTTACATGTTTCTCCTTACGGAAAGGATTTGTGCATCTGCTGCGAAAACTTCGCATCGAAGACATGGTCAGCGCCAGATGACCATGAAAGCTCTCTAGGGATCTCACTGTGTTTCAAAAGCAGCGATTCATAAAGAGACTTGAAAACGATCCTATAACCAGAACTAAATAAAAAACCCCACAGAAAAGAAGGATAAACAATTTATAAATGTATACAACTAAGAAACAAAAACGAAACGCGAGAAATCACAGAAAAATTCTAAACACTACATGTTGGCTGCTTTTACCTTTCAGCTGACTGAAGTCAGAGTAGAGTAACGCAGTGCAACATTTTGCTTAAGGGTTTAAGGCCCAGGAACAAATGACAGTCTATGTGATTGCCTTTTGTTTCATGGTACGATATGAGAAACAAATGAAAATCTATGTACGTGGATGGATGTCTTCTGTTTTTCGGCTATACATGAGACCAAGTTTATTCCAGCCAAAGAAAGGACGAATCCCGTGAATGTTCGGAGAACGCTATCTTAAAAAATACCTGCGTTCCCTATCAGTACCAATGAAAAGTATGTTTGAAGATAGATGAGGAGTTAGATAGACACATAAACGAAGGTAAGAAGGTTATTGGTAAAGCAGGGCCCCTTATCAGAAGTAAAAATATATCAAATGATGAAAATGGCAGTACACAATTCTATATTTGTACCGACTATACTATACGGTGGCAAGACATCGACCTATCAAGAAAAATACAAGACTAGAGTTAACGCGATTGACATGACATTCCTGTGCATAATATGCGGGAAAACTCTGATGGACAAAGTGAGTAACGAGACAATTCTCAAAGAATGTGGTGCAGAAGAGAAAATAGGAGA
This sequence comes from Druon quercuslanigerum, assembly GCA_010014905.2. Lineage (NCBI taxonomy): Eukaryota > Metazoa > Arthropoda > Insecta > Hymenoptera > Cynipidae > Druon > Druon quercuslanigerum. The sequence continues at coordinate 5,798 of JAAAKG020148096.1, forward strand.
CACATTAGAAAGAAATCGGTTAAGATGATTCGGGCATTTTGAGAGAATGAAAGATGAACGACTAACGAAACAAGTGTATAAAGGCAAAGTATCCCTTCTTGATATGGAAATAAGTCATTTTTTGTCATTTTCCGGTATAAGTAGGTAACTCTGTTAAGTAAATGAGGATGTAGCAGCTCTGAGAATAATAAATCAAAACTTATAAATTAAAATTTCAGTCTTTTTTTAACAAAAAGTTATTATAGTTACTTTAATCCATCTTATTTTAGACTTTACATTTAAAAAGGGAAAATTTAAATAATCTATGTATAAAATATACAGTAAGGACGTTTACTTTGCAGTCATAGGGAGTATGATGATTATAACTTTAGCATACAATGCAAACAGCTGTGCATCTGTATAATGCAAAAAAGTATTATATAGGCGATTTTAATTCGGCTTTCAAATCTCCCGCGCTCGAGATCTTGCGATAATTGGCCAAAGGCTCCGAGGCTCAGAAAACGTGCGCAAAGACGTATAACCTAATTTTCAAAGAAGGTTATGTTCCACAGGGTTCAATGCGCATTTCAAATAAATAATTAGTTCTGAATTGAAAAAAATGTAACACAACATTAAAAAGCGTTCACAAATACTTTTGGGACGTGCATTACGTGTTTCTTTTTAAATTGGAGTTGGTTTTCACTAATGTAACGGTACATGAGTAATATTTGTCATTTCACAAGTGTCAAAATCGTTGTACTTCGATCATTTATTCATTACAGAACAAATACAGAGATTTGTAGGCATTTTGTACACTGTACCAATTTTTTACACATTGAAATGAACATATTTTCATATTATGAATAATTCTATAAGTTTTTATTTTGTCTCTGCTAATATAGAATGCTAAAGTATACATTTTTTATATTTAACTTAAAAATTATAAAAATTATTAACTAAATTCTTCGATGTTAACTCAGTTTCAGAATTAGAATGAGCCATGATCGTATAACGGATTTTTCAGTAGTTTTATCCCTCGGTTTTTGCGTATACACCAGATTACACTAAAAATACACTAGATAGACACACTAAAGACTTTTAAATGTTTCAAAGCTTTAAAAAAATTTGAAAGGATTTTGAACATTTCACAAAGCTTGTGAACAAAGTTTACAAAGCTTTTAAACGGTTTAAAGGGTTTCAAAGATTTCAAAGCGGGATTTTTAAAAATGTGTAAAAGAATTTTTTTAAATTAAAAATGGTAGTACATCAGATGTCAAAGTTTTAAAAACATTTGGAACGATTTGAAAAGTTTTAAAACATTTTAGAAGATTTGAAAAGATTTTACTAATTGTAGATTTAAAATAATTCAACGATTTCGATAAAAAAGATTTTACAAAGATTTATATCTTTATAAAATCTTTTCAAATCTTACAAATTTTTTAAAAACGTGGACATCTGGTGTACTGTAATTTAAAAAATTTTTGTAATCTTTAGAACCCTTTAAGGATCCCTTTTTGACATCTTTGAAACCTTTTAAACCGCTTAAAAGCTTTGTGAAATTGTAATGTGATATTTAAAATCTGGTAGAAACGCCTTTGTAAAATGTTCAAAATCCTTTTAAATAATTTACAATCTTTGCAACATTTTGAAATTTTTAATGTGTCTATCTAGTGTATCTTTAGTGTAATCTGGTGTATACTCCAAAAACCAAGTGGTAAAACTCTTGAAAGATCCGTTATATGGCCATGAGTCATTCTCATTCTGAAACTGAGTTAACATCGAAGTTTTTAATTACTAATTTTTATAATTTTTTAGTTAAATATCACAAAAAATGTATATTTTAAGATTCTATATTAACGGAGATAAAATAAAAAACGTATAGAATTATTCACAATATTAAAATCTGTTTATTACAATGCATAAAATAATTGGTACAGTGTACAAAAAATGTCTAGAAATCTCTGTATTTGTAAAGTCTACAATAAGATGGATTAAAGTAACTATACGAACTTTTTCTTAAAAAGTGTATGAAATTTTAATTTATAAGTTTTGATTTATTATTCTCAGAGCTGACACATCCTAATTTACTTAACAGAGTTACCTACTTAAACCGCAAAATGATCAAAAATGACTTATTTGCATGACAAAAAGGGACTCACTGCAAATAATTTGCATTAATAATCTGACTAATATTCATAAAAATTAACAATGATTAAAGCTATATTTAAAAGAGTTCAAATGAATTTGAAAAAATCCATTAATTCCAGTAAATTTGGAGTGAAGATGCACAGATAAATTAAATTGTATTTTTTATGTCAAATCTAAAATGGGACGTATTAAAGTGACTAAATTGGCCATTTCATTCGGAAAAGTATTTATAATACTAACTTTTACTTTAAAAAGTGTCGTTATGGCAGCCTTGCATACAATTTTAAACAATGCATTCGTTTAAAAAAATGATTTCAAATATTAAATTATCTAATGTCTTATCAGTGAAGACTGAAGACACAATACCCGCCACGAGAAATTCATATTACAGGTTTCGCTCACATACATAGAACGAGGTGTAGTATACGGAACGTGTGATTTGCTGTATAAGCGCAAATCTTCTATAAAAGACATATGGTCGTCGTCTGTAAAATGACGCTTTTTATCATAAAAAGAGATTGCTATTACCGAGAAATTACAAAGGTTGCCGCCTATGGACACTGAGGTACGCGCAAGTACCATCTTTTACGAATGTATGAAGTACGTTGTACGAGGCATTCATGAAAAATGCGCACCGAGACTACCTCAATTTTTTTTTACCCTCTTTCGACATTTTCGGCGAGATTCGATTACCACCATCATCTTGTCAAGTCGTGCACTGACTAAAATACGAGTGTACTTACCTAAAAATCGACCAGTGCCTCTGGAACCCCAAACATGAGGGCATATTTGTGATACTGTCATCTCCGTTTATGGTGCCTTGGAAACCTGTTTTAAACACCATTCGGTTTTAATCACTTTTTTTTGGTCAAAATTCATATTTTCTATAATGCAATTCATATAGGGGATATCGCCCTACAGTAGATATTAATTTACAGTAGATGATCTTATTTAACTGGAAAACTGGCAAAAAGTGTTCATTATTTTTGTTATTAAGATATATTCTATTGTTGGTGACGTTTCATTGAAACTTTAGAATTAATTAAAGTCTGAGAGCAACAAATTAATCTTTAACCTGAAAACACATGTTTGCTTCTTTATTATTCATACTGTTTGTCTTCATGAAACACTCGGACGGTATGTTTATATATTAGAAATAAAGCTTAAAGTTTAATGAACAATATTTATTGATACAAAGCATTATGTCTTTATTACTTGTAAATATTTGAGGAATTTTTATTGGTCATTACACTTGTCAACAGTAGATAACGAAAAGAAGATAAACGAAAAATTACGAAAAATGTCGCTGTTAAAATTGGCAGCGACTGTTTCGTAGTGGATTTAGGTTAAAGGTTGTGTTTCTTTTATTTTAATTTAAGTCAGTGTACATCATAAACCAAAAAAATACTGAAAATTATTAGTTATTAAAAACAGATAGATTTCAGTTGTGTTAATGAGTCTTTCGAAAAAGATATAATTTTTAGAATAAGGTACGTACAAATTCTACACTTTTCTGTCATCACAAGTCAAGTTTAAATGGTACGAATCTTAAACATCTCGTATTAATCGTACCTATCTCACGGAATATCAGAGATAAAACAATGTCAACAATTTAAGCTTTTGTGATTTTTATAAAATAATTATAGCTTTAACTATTATTTACTCAATAAACTGATTTTAATTGTAAGAGTATAATAATGATAACATATAATTATCGAGTATTAAATAATTTTTCGTGTTCAGGAGCAATACCAGAAACGATTAGCTCTTGATTGATAGAGGTGTCAAAATCGTAACCTTCACCGGGACTAAAAAAACTTTAATGCACCTAATTGGTTAATTTCGTGATATCTTTTGCTATAAGAACATGCAATTAAATACGTAAGCTTTATTTTAATAAGAGAGTTTTTCTTTATTTTCGAAAACTGATGCAGTTAAGTGCTGTTGAATTTTTTCCTATCAACTGTAGGGCGGTTTCCCCTAAAGGAAACTTCATTTATTGCGTAAGCATGATTTTGAAAATTTTAAACCCCAAAGTAAAAAATCCCCATTGGGATCCCGGAGGTATAACTCGAATGAGACGCATTAATATTCCCCAAATTCTATTTTCCCGAATAAGTATCTTTGAGTATATTTTACTTATGGTACTTAATAAGCTGATCCCTCTGTAATTATTGCAGTCACTTTTATCTCCCTTTCTTTTGTATATTGGCTCGTGTTGTGTGTTTATTGGTATGCACTCGCCACCGTGTTTAAGCATTTCAGCGTTAATACTGTCTACCCCGGAAGCTTGACCGTTTTTCATGTTCTTGATTATATCCCTAACCTAGGTATGTTAAGCTGGCACAACACTATTGAGGTATCGAGATGAAACCTTTTTCATAATTTAGGGCTCATTTAGGG
>JAAAKG020148097.1:0-10327 GCA_010014905.2 Druon quercuslanigerum
CGCGCTGACTGAATTCAGCGCACCCCCTGGAATAGCAGCAATGAAACACGACCAGCGTCAAATAAGCATGCCATGTAGCGACGGCGCGCCACCATGGTGCCGGGAAGCCAACTGGCGGCTGTCTCACTCCCTCTCGGTCCCTCTCACATCACCAATCGTAGTATCTTTTTAGGATACCAGGGGCGCCCCGACTCACGTTTGAGGTGAGCCGAGAGGCCTTTCTCTTTAGTCATTCGTTGCTCTGAGCTCATGCAGAACACCTTGTTCTGAACTAAAGTGGATTTTGGAAAAAGAAAAGCCTAAAAACGAGCCGTTGACGATGAGAGGGACGAGCCGCGGAAGAAGAGAGCTGCCAGGTGGGTCCCTTGACTAATTATGTGTCTCTTTATAACGGTAAAATTGCGCGTTTCAACGTTGTGCATTGAAGTGGTTGATGCAAGCCGTTGAAATTGGTTCGTTGCTGACCTCGGACTAGGTCATGGCCAGTTCGTTAACTTTGTATTAGTCTCAGTGAACCTCTAACTAACTAAAAATATTGAAGTGATAGTTCCCAATAAAATGGTGGGGTTCTTCCACCCACTACGACTTGCTCGCGTCCATGAATTATAAAATAATTATCATCGTTTAAGCCACACGGTCTAGAGTGAAAGCGGTGGGTGTACGTAACAATTAATAAAATAAATGGGCTTCCCCATGTAAGGATCAGTACGTGAAAATGTATATTCGTAAATTACGCTAGTAATAAAGATTTCGAATAACATGTTAACTTGTGATCTCCTTAATAAATTGAGTTGAAGCTAACCTCTTTCTTGGATGTCACTCCTTACTCACACCACTCTCGGGGAGCGGTCGGCGCAAGAAAATAATGAGAGAAATTATAAGTTAATTTTGATAGCTTTGGGGGCAACTATCTGGCGCCCTTCTAGCAAGAAGTTGGACTCAGTTCCGAGTCGACTTGCTCCGTGCGAACGCGCCCAGGCCCGAGCACCCATGAAGTCGACGGTCTTGGCGCGTTCGAAAAATTCCGCCACTTTCGTTCTTGGCTCTGACATGGTAAGAAGTGCCATGTCAACTTCCTTATTTTTCACTACCATAAAGGTTCAGGAAATTGAGATCAACAATTGTTTGGATTGCTGGAACTTGCTGGACGATTTCTATTCTATCTTCCTCCTTTGGAATTAACAGTTGGAATTAAAGTGGGGACTAACTGCAGAAATGGACAAGGTAAACTCCTTTGATTTTTCAGCGAGCGACGCTATGGCGGATATCGGCCCCTTCTTATCAGTGTCACAGTTTAGTTCGTTCTCTTTTATTTGGTGATCTTACTAATTTTGGAGTCAGTGCGGAGGGTTGGACTATGAATGCGTTATTAGTGACTACCACGTTTTAGCTCTCTTTTATTCGCTGGCCTAATGTACCGAATTCGCGCCACATCACGTGGTCTCAAAACGAAATTTTTGTCGGGTGAATACATATGAAAGCGTGTAAAACCGAATCGAGTACAGAATAATTAGATTGTTCAAATAAATGCTGATTTATATTTATCACGTGTGTCTAAGTCAAGATGGCCGTTTCGATTTGAAGAACCACCTCCTGAGATTCCTATCCTTTCCGTTCCTCCTTCTCTCCCTCGTTTTCAGGTTAGGATTGCGTTTTCCGTTTCCGGTTCTCTATAAAATTCGCCGAGCTATTTTTAGAATATCTTATTTTGATTGTTTTGTCTTGACTCAGGTTCGGCTGGCGCCCATAGTCATCCCTGATCCATATACGTATACATATATATATCGATATATCAAAATTTAATACGATATACTTATATGTATACGCAGTAGCATTATTACAAATCAAAAAATACAAATCAAACCGCCATTGAACACGTGGGGAATAAACCACCCATCGCAATATATACGAATATCGACACACACGGGGATATATACGTGTACAGGTCACGCAACAGGAAATAACCGCCATTGGACACGTGGGTAATAAACCACCCATCACAGTACTTTGTTGTGAGATATGAACCCCTTTTAATTTGTATCTTTAAAATTTAGTATTAGGCATAATTAGTGTAAGTTAGGACTTTGTCTTGCGAGTAGGTTTTTGTTCGTGGAAATAATGTAGACTTGTCAGCGTGAGTTTTATTTTTGGGAATTGCAACCCTATAAATCCTAATGGTTATGGCAGTCATGACCCTTCTGGTTTTTCCTTTAAATTGTTAGGAGAACATCGCATGTAACTTCACCTAGTTTAAATAAAATGAGTGTTAATTTAAATTAAATTTTGATCCAGTCTGTAGCTCTTTCGAACCAACTTATCCTTCTACCTCTGATTCGGAAAGATTATTAATTTTGTTAAAATTCAAATTTTCTTTATTGTGGAGTGACACTATTGCAGCGTCTGGCGCCTGACTTAAGGTACGTAATATACCTACATTTACTTTTACCACGTTTGGAGCGCGAATTGGGCATTATTTTTCCCCTTTTGTCTAAATAAAGTGGAAAGAAATATTACAATACGTATGTTTATATATATATATATATATATATATATATATATATATCAGTTTGGGTCTAACCGCCATTCGACACGTGGGCGAATAAACCACCATCGTACGGTCTTAACAAATTCTTTTTTTATTTATGAATTGGTTTATTCTATGAATTAATGATTGTATTAAAGATTGATATTAAAAAATGCCGATGTAGATTATATAAATATCGGTACCCAAATCTACTTCGCAAAGTGGCCGAACGAATCACTGGAACCAGAGAAAAAAAGTGAAAATTTTGTTCATATTCGTGCTTTCTCGTTATATTAAATGCACGTGGTTTTTTTTTGTTTGCTGGCAAAAGTATTGGTGGGTCGCATGGTGTTGAATTGCGACCAGGGGGGCCCCGCCAAAGCTTTCGCCAGCTCCAGTAAGTGCTTCGTGGAATGAATTATAGTGAATTTCGGCTCTCAGTCTCAATATTTTGGGTGAAATAGGACTCGTTTCGATAATTTGTCGGGAATGTGCCACGTGATCGGCCATAATATGCAACTTTTAGGGGTTAGGTCACGCTAATATGGCAAAATAAAGGTTTTCTCTCTTATATTATTTTTGCAAGTTTTATAGTAAATTATGGACGGACTAGATCGGAATTTTCTCATTGTAATGCTTACCGTGATAAAACTGTGTTCACATTTTCTTTGCTTTAATTTTACTTTTTTTGTTGAATAAACTAGAATTTGTTCTTAACTATGAGACTTAAGTGTAAATATTTTATTGGTTAGGAAAAACCCACCCCTGAGTCTGTTTTCTCTTTTATGGTAAATTTTTCAGGAATTTCAGGGTTATTAAAAATGTTTTCAGTTCGGATTAATCTCGTCGCTTGCACCATGGAAACTGAAGTCCTGGATTAGGTTTAAAAAGGTTGTTAAAGGATTTGTAGGCAATAATAAAGTTAATTATTCACTTTCCGGATTTTTTGAAGATATCCTTAAAGATGACTACTGTTAGTTTGGCAGATTTGTTCGTTAGCCTCCCTGCGATCAACGGCAACTTCGAAGTCGGATTGTGCGTAGGCTTAGATTACGAGTTAGATGATACAAAGAAATTGGCCATCCTAGAAGGCGGGACTTTGCAGAATCAGAAATATACAGCTATTCTTTCTGCCCAAGCAGCCTTCGCTGGACAAGCTGACTGGGTAGTGGACGTGGCTGCATCAGCAGCTCTAGGTATAGTTTCCTTAAACATGGTAGGCTACCGCATGGACGTGGGTTTGACTGAAGCCAATATGGCAAACGATGCATTCGTGATTCCCCAGACATCCAGGCAAGCCGACGGAGATTGTGTTGCTGTATCAGGATACTTCGTATCCTGAATAAATAGTTGACGATATGATCAAACAATTTCAGAACTCATGCTGCAATATGAGCGCTAAATTGCAAAATTTACACTCTTATTTGGAATGGTTTCCAGAAAATCTCGGTGCCGTAAGCGAAGAGCAAGGTAAGCTATCTCATCAGGACCGCAAAGAAATGGAAAGGCGTTATCAGGGTAAAAGGTCTCCAACAATGCTAGCAGACTAGTGCTGGTGTCTTCAACGTGACGAGCCAAATGTTCATCATAAAAGACGTTCTGAGTCAAGATCAAGAAGTTAAGTCAAGAAGTTAGATCAAAAAACAAAGATTTCATAAGGTAAACTGAAGTAGTTTCTAATTGTGAGAGGCGAGGGGACTCACGTAAATCAAGCAACCCGATCGTGGGAGGCAAGGGGACTCACGTAAATCCAGCACCCCAAAGGGAACAGATTGTACTACGTCCACGTCGTTGTTCCTGGGTAACGCTAAATGTAAGAAAAACGTTTAACTTGAAATGCCCTTGAAGGTCAAGCTCAAAATCAAATTCAATAGTAATGAAACATGTATAAATATAAACTACTATATAACATTTATATATCAACATAAGTTATTAGATAGCATAAACTGAAAACATGTTTCAATATTGTCAATGTTTTAAAAAAAATGTTATATGCCACTTTCAATCCGCCATTTGAATTTGAAAATTTTAATATCTCGACTTCAGATTCGTAAGCAACAACCCCAAACACCCCCAAGTACAAATTTTCAAGAGAAAAAACCCAGTGAAAAAATCTCTGCTTCAAAGTATTTAAAGCAAATACTCAAGACATAATAGGACATATCTCGTAATTTCAAGTTGGTGTAACTTGGTAAAGAAAAATGGTAATTTAACTCTGCGACTCTCAAATTAAAGAGTAAGGACATTACTATATGATACAACTAAAGAAAAATCCCAAAAATTGTTGTATTTTCTGTAAATAACCTCAAAAGTAGCCAAAAACGCCATTTTTGGGCACATAACCTCAAATATCTTAAACTCCTGACTTCATGGGCCAATTCTGACCCCGGATTCATATTCTGCGTAAAAAATTACTTCGGAAATGACCCTCCACTTTCAAAAAACTGACATGAACCCATTATTTGCAGGCCTGTGTAATTGATTATTTACTTACTAATTCAAATGCCTTCGGTATTCCTTAGGTGGATATGATCTCTGACCACTTCCCCCTTTTTCGTTCTCTTTCCGACCTAACCAATATAATAAGTAATTTCCAGTGTTTATTTCTAACGACTTTTTATTGCCTCTCTACTCAGGAACTGAGCTAGCCGATCCTAAGAAAATTTTGGGCTTTTAATTTTTGTATCGCATATCGTTTTTTTATCGTGTTCTCCCATCGTTCCCTTTAAACTGGAGTTAGGACACCCGAAAGGCTTTAGGTGTTTAGGGTTGCTTTTAAAAAGCTGGAGTCCTAAGGTATGTATTTGTATCGTTTTACCCTTGTGCGAGGCCTACAAGACCATATTTAATTTTAAATAACATGGCCGCGTGACACCATTCGTCCTGAAAGACTACTGAAAATGACGATGGTGTTGATGATCGTCGTAGCATCGCATGCAGCCAGAAAAGTGACAAAACTGGAAATAGAAAAGTAAGAGAATTTAATGGCAAAGTTAAAAAAGAAGGGTAGATTATTTTTTAATTTTAATATGTGACGAGGTGTTTTTCACCTTCTCATTCGGTCGAGAAATAATTTTAATACTGCTTGTTTTCATCTGTTTTGTTTCTTGTGTATGCTTACTACTACGTCGAGTGCGAGAGTTGTCAAAAACAACAAGGCGCAGTATGCACGACTGCGTATGCACTCTCGTTCTTCATGCCAAGCCAGAAGGAAGAAAGAAAAACAGTATGAGACTGAAATTGTTTGAACTAAAGAATAAAACATATTAAAGTATTGAATATAAACATAAACGTATGTGCCAAGTATGAAGGTAACAAATTTTATTAATCTCGGCGAATCACTGGGGCGAGATTTGTAGTAGAATAAAGATAAAGAAATAAAAAAATGCCGCCAAAGTGATTCGCCGTTCTAAGTGCTCTCTGTGCGGGTTGCGATTTTCTTTGTTTGCGTAATTTTTTTGATCTAATGAAGAAACGGTTGTGTCCCTCCGGCAAATGTATTTGCGTAAAATTTTTTTGTAGTTATAACTGGTAACTTGTCGCTTATGTTTCGATTTCGCACGTGGTTGACAAATTTGAATTGTGAATAAGTGTAAGGGGTCAACTACGTGCTGGTAAAATAGCAAGATTGGGACGGTTCGGCCGGGAAGTTTTGGTTTCTTCTACTCGATTCGATAATAGGTTTAGGGAGTAAATCATTTCATAGGACCATCTTGAGAATTGCAAACTCTGCCGCGATAACCATCTTTGTTAGCGTTTTCCGGAGTTATGCTATATGTATTTTCGTGTGTGTTACGTAACTAAAATAAATAATACTAATTTCATGTTTTCGAAATTATTGGCCTCTGATTATTTTGTGGTTGGGTGAAGCCCCCCCCCCCCACCCTGTGATTATTGAGATTCAATTCTATTGATGTGTTAATTTAGAAGAGAAATTGCGTATTTCACAGAAATACCATGGCTAATGGTTGGCGCCCTTGATCAATGCGCAATCCAAAATTAGACCATTGTAATCGATAGGTGGATTGTGAAAAACAATAAGCTCTAATCAGGTCATAATGACGAGGCCTAATTATGCCCTGATATATAATACTTTAGGCAAAACAGAATAAGATAAGAAGGCATGGTGAACATTTTGTACGAAGGACATCTAATCAAAGAATTATGTGAGACATATGGAAAGATCTCATATAAATGAGAAGAAAATGCCTAGCATCCTACAATTTCCCACGCAAAGCAAAGAAAGAAAGAAGGCTTTCGAGCGGAAATGTTAGGCCAAAAAGGCAATCGAGTGATGGCATATTAAGTGACGCGATATTAAAAGAATATTTCACGTGCATTTACTCCAAGGCACATTTAAAAGAAGTTACCGAACACTCCACACTGAAATATAGTTAGCAACAGGGGGATCACTTTCAGCGAACCCCCGGTGAATACCTAGCAGAGTCGCAAACATTAGTGGCTTGCTCAGTAGACCCCACCAATGTTTTATCCAGATTAGAAGTGAAAGAACAGGTTTTTTCAATATCCTTTAAAATAACACTTTTTTGTATAAGGCATGATTTCAACTCTTTTCCAGGCTTAGAATATTTCAGCTTCTATTCAGAAAAAATATTTACTTATTTGCTGTCCATATTTTCAGGTTTTTAATATGATGAAAGCAGATAAAATATCTTTTTTGCGAAAAAAGATCTTCTTATCCCCTAGCCTTGCGATGCACATGGGCACGTATCTGAAAGATATTACTGACTTTCTAATACGATTAATTTTGAAAGAAAGTGCTGGTTACACTTGCAGTAATAAAGAAGACTCGCTAATATGGGTAGAGGATTTAAAGAATTTTAAGCTGTTGATTGAAACTTCATGGAACATAGAAGTATCTTCTCTAGCAAATAAAGATTTGCAGGGAAAGCGATGGAACAAGCCATTGCTTGTGCCACTCGTGAGCGATATTAAAAAACTTAGGGACGAAACATTAAAAATTGCAAAAGAATGCGAAAACAAGTTCCTCGAATGTTTGGATGATGCTGTTACATATAAGAAATTCGCACATTGCATACTAGCACTTGTTATCCTCTTCAACCGATGAAGAATAGGGGATGTGCAATATCTAAAGATAAAAAATTACGAAATGGAAAGAAGGTAATATTTTACCGATTGTAAATAAGAACTAACGGAATTAGAAAACATATTATCAACGAAATACAAAAGAGTGTTGAATAGCGGAAAAGGGTCAAGACATTTAGTAATTCTAGTGCCAACGGTATTACAAAAGTTTATTAAAATTCTTTTAGAAAAAAGAGAAAAATATATTGAGAAAAACAAAGAATATGTCTTTACCCTGACAAACAGTAATGGGAACAAGGCGATGTTACCATTCGCTTTTTATCGCAAAAAATTGATCTACCATATCCGGAAGCAATGCCTAGAAAAAAGCTGAGGAAACAAATAGCAACAGTAGCTCAACTCTTGAGCATGTCAAAGGAGGAAATAAAACAATTCTCGAAGTTTATAGGCCACACCGACAAAACTCATACTGAATTTTATGAGTGTGTTGATATTTAAGTTACTTCTAAAAGCAAATAATCAATTACTAGGATAAGAGCAACTTCTAAAATACTAGAATTTAAAAAAATTAAATCAGTATATTTAGAACTACGCGCCAAATGAATTTCAATTCGATGAAGGGACTTTATAACTATTTTGACTTTCAGGTTGTCAGCTGACATACCAGACGGCAAAAGTTTCGAAATTACTATTGACGATGGAAAAAGGAACACTGCCTATAGAGTATCAAGGTACATCCTTCGCAGAGATTGATTTTGATGCGAATTTGGAGTACGCAGATAAAAGTAATGAAGGTAAAACGTTAAACAGTCTCATTTTAACATACTAATCTTTCTTTTTCTAATTCTATTATATTTGTTGTAAATCATGTGGAAGAAAGCCTAGAACCCAAAACTAGGAGTGACAATTTGCTGTTAAATGACGGATCGTCTTCTAGAAAATCAAATAATCCATGTACCAATAATTATAAAAAATGTATACTTCCGTGGGCAATGAGAGAAAATTCTCCTAACTTTCATCCTTTATTGTACATGTTGACGGTTATGGCTTATTCTTTGCATACCAGCCTTAGTTTAAATATCGACGGCCCTGACTAACCTAAGATTTGCAAGTTACACTACGAAGTAATACTTTTAGTCTCAGTGGCTAGTATGCGCTGTTAAATGAAAGTAAATTGAAAATTAGGTAAATATTATTTTAAGCTGACATTTTTAACAACAAAAAAGGACAAAAACCTGTTGACCAAAACTGTAATAGTACTTAGTTAACCTAACAATTTTAACGACTCATGTATTAATTTACTCCCATATCATATATTCCTGAGGAGGGATGGTGTCACCAAGCGAAAGCGTTTTTTAATAAAAAAAAATAGCATACCACGACTAGCAGATCAACAACGTCATTCCACCAACCCAATATTATTATCTCACGCTACTCAACAAAGAACTTCATCTTCAATAAAAATTATTTAAATTATTTTGCTTATTACCAATTAGTTAGTCTAATATCGCAAAGCTTCTACGTCAACTACCACATTGAAACGTCCACACCCACCCGGTTCAAGTGATATGACTGAGCCCGCTGATAAGAAGACTCGCACAAGTGATAAAACCAAGAATCAATCTAGCACTGCTTATAATGATCATGGCACATCACCTGCTTCTGGCATCCTACCCCAGCTAGCTTCCCGCTTTTCCACCCCATTTCCTATCGCTGACGCTCAGTACGTCATAGTTAATACCATTGATATGGTCAACTATTTTGACTCACTCCGCAATGCTTTAATCGGGGCCATCTACCCAGACGATGGATACGTACCAGCAAACATCATCACCCGAGACCAATTCCGCTTAGTCTGCCGATATTTAACAAAATCTCGAATCGATCATGTCTATGCTTCATACTCCGGAAGGAGAACTAACAGCAGAATCGCTATTCCAAGAGAGATGGAGCTACCTAAGGCCCTTGCCGATATTGTTAACGGTATTGGACCTACACTGCGCCAAGGAGGCGCCTTTATGGCAATCATTGAACCTGAGGCTGCACCTGCCGATAACGCTCGATCGTTAACTGCGACCGTAACGTTCGCAATGTTGACTTCTTTTGAAAGGCTTGTTCAAGCCGCGAAAGTTCGAAATTATCCAAACTGGGATGCCCATATGTTCATGAATGTAAATATGAGACTGAAAATTCGCATTTTGAGACCAATGCAATTTGAGTTGCAAAAATTTAACACGCGCGTTTTCCTATGTAAATAACATTAATAGAATATTATTTTGAATTCAAAGATGATATACAATGGGCAAGCTTTTAGACATTTAAGGGTTAGAATTAAAGAACATGAAACATCTGCGGAAACAAAAAATATAATACACCTTGTGACAGGGTAAATTTTAACTTACCTGTCACTTCGGGCTTCTATAACTAATTAAACGGCCAATCGACCAGATCCACAACGACCAGGAACGAAAGTCATCCCGGCCAAGAGCATCCATCAAAAGTTGTTTTATTTTGTTTTATTTATAATTTTATATGCGCTTGATTTCACGTCCTACGAACCTCCACTTGTCAATCTCGGAGAATAACAACAACGCAACGGAGGCAAGAGACGAGTCGCCACTTCAAGATCTTGCCTAGTTTATAATGCCCAGGGTAAAGAACCCACAACAACCATAATCCTGGCACCCTGCGCCTTTAGTTTCCGATCCAGATACTTGATGGCAGGCCGAAATCTAC
>JAAAKG020148098.1:0-10327 GCA_010014905.2 Druon quercuslanigerum
TACCATGATTTTTTCAGATTTTTTGGTCCAAAAATAAATTAGGCCAAAAACCGGCCTTACCGACCCTCCCCCTTTGTGGATTAGCTGACATTACGTGTATATATTAAAAATAATCAAGATAAGTAAAATCACAATAACTTTGTATTGATAAATAAATAATATTTTAAAAGGTTAGGATGGTACTGGTATTTTATTTCAAGTTAATTAATTTTTTTCATTATAATTATTAAGAAACGCTTAAGAAGAGAAGCATTGCTTGTAAAATTTCAGAAGATAATAGAAATTGAAATAATATGCTCCATGACGGTCAAGTAAAGCAAGTCAGAAAACTCATGAACATTTTTCAATATAAAATTATATTTCGTATTGCATTATTATATTGTATTATATTGTACTGTTATAAAAAAGTATGATCATTTTAATAATCGCTATACTTCATCATTATTATTAAAATTATTAATTTTTAATTACAATAATTATAAATACTTTATTTATTATAATTAATGATTTTATTTTTAATCCTTTGTTATTAATTAGTGAGTAGTATAATAGTTAAAATAATAAAAACATTACTGTAACCAACTTCATACAATTACTAAAAATGATTTATAATCAGTTCAGTAATAAAAAAAATAAAGTAAGAAAATTTGTAAACATTTTTCGCTCATTCCAAAATCGACAGGGTGCATACTATGAAATTATAATTTTACAAATATTCAGCAAAGAACTAATTAAAATTTTATAATAGTAAGCTTTTCCCATTTTTATAACCTTTTATCTTTATAACTTGCAGTTAAAATATTTTTGTGAGCATGTGTGGATTTTTCAAACATCGAAATACAATTTAAAAAATCCACAAGACTCAAAAATGAAACTGAAATACAGAAAATTTTATAAATGCTGAAGCCCATTTTAATTTTTTAAAAGTATTTTTTCTTTGGGCTGAAGTGTCGATAGTAAGTTGCTACAATGAATGGATATGTAGATTTAAAAATTAAATTGCAATTGTCTCTCAAAAAATAATAGATTAAAATCCGATAATAATTGAGAAGACTATTTTGGCCTTCAGGCATGTAAAATGGAACCGTAATAAAATTTAAAAAATCTGCAAAAAAAAAATTTATGGAACTTATGCTCTGATCTATTGTAAATTAACTATACTTTTTTAGCACCTTAATACGCTAACTTTTTCTATTTTTAAGAAAATTTAAATTTTTTATTTTTAATGATTAAAATTCCATATTTTCAAAAAGGACACAAAATAGATGTCACAATCTTATTAAAAAGTCATACTTTTTGGTTGAAAAAATTCGCCTTTGTTGATTGAAAATTCCACTTTTTTCGATTAAACTTATTTTTGGTTTGAAAATTGCTTGAATATTCAACTATTTTATTTAAAAGATATGGTTTAACCACTTCGTTAAGAATATTTTTTTTAAGATTCACATTTTTAGTACAAAATTAATTTCTTTGGTTTAACATTTATTTATTTTGTTCAAAATTCTAGGTTAAAAGTTTAACTATTATGTTAGAAGTTTAATTACTTTGTTGAAAATTTAAACAGTTTGTTAAAAATCATCTTTTATAGTAGAAAATACGTTTTTTTGTTTTAAAAAGTTCAAAATATTAACAATATTTAACGTGCATCTAAAATACTGTTTCAATTTGTTTCTAAAAAACTGTTGTAGGTTAAAAGTATAACAAGACTCAAATGTTAGTATTTAAATATCAATGATCATAGAAATTAAAAAATTATTTAAGAAAAAATAAGGGAATATTCTCTCAAAAAATTTATATGCTTTTACCATTTGAATAATTTTATCATTTTTTTGCAGTGTCTCGTCCCGAAATTCGGGAAGACTAGTTAATCCCCTTTTAAAATCCTTGTCATTTTTTAGGAAGAATAGAAACACCCTATTCTTTTTTTAGAATATGCGAGAAACCAAAAAAAATTCTGAAAATGAAATTATTCTGTAAATATATAAACTATTATCTTAAATTTAAAAAATAAAACTTTTAAAAATTCTAAAGGTTTTGCAAATTACGCCTCTTAAGCTGCAGTGCAAGACAGATTTATGTTTATACACTTGCGGTAAACTTTCTCTTAAACTAAAATCTTTCATTAATCTACCTGGTGAAAAATTTATTTTCTTGTTTGAAGATTCCTGATTTATATTGAAACTAGTTCAATTGAAAATTTAACCATTTTTTAAGAGTTCATTTTCTAAAGTAGGGAATTAACCGTTTTATTTTTGGGGAAAATGTTATCTTTCTTAGCTAAAAAATGATGTGTTTCGATCAAACACTTTTTTTGTAAAAAATTATGATCTTAGGTTTCGAATAATCAGTAGACCGACGTTTTAAAAAAATCAGTTTATTATAAGAAATAATTAATCGACATTTAACTGAAAGTCGCACATTAGTCACGCTCTATCGCACAGAACATGTGTTCGCTCGAGTTACGGACGCTAGACTGACTTAGAATCACTCTCGTCCTACTCGCGCCCACAGATACCTCCCACTTCGTTGCAGTAGGTACAAACGCCCGAATCCATAAGCAGCTGTGTGGCGGTAATATTCGGCCATCCTTTCAGAACTCGTCCTCGAGTTATTAAACAAAAATCGAAATAACATATGTTACGCACAAAAATATACTAGATTCGCTTACTTAAAACAGAATCTTAGAAACGCTTTGGTACACTTCTCGTGCGCTTAGGACGTTTTAACAAGGTTTCGCTGTTTACAATCGTTTCATTTTTGACGTCGGATTCTAATGCGGTCTCGTGTGTTTTTACAAATGAAGGTTCTACATTAGCACGCTGCTCGCCCTCTGACGATGATTCATCGGAATTTTAATTGACGTATCTCTCAGGGTCTTCACATTAAGGTGCTCTCCAAATTTGTAATTGAGTGACATGTGCAGTTGAGGCATATCGTCGGCTTTTTTTTATCGGTTTGAAGGTGAGCGACACCGTTCGTGTCTCCAGGTAACACTGCTGTTACGTCTAAGGGCCCCGAGATTTAGGTTGGAATTTCGTATATTGCCCGGTTTGTTCTGGGACGTTTTTCAGGAATACCACGCCCCTATTTCGTACTTATCTTTGATTGAACGGTTACAATCATATCGCTTGCAGCTTTTTAGGGTCGGTATAAAAGACATCTTCGCCTATTGTTAAATTGCGCAATCCACCTTCGTCGTCACGATTAACGAAACCGTATAACAGTTCGAATGAACTTTTGCCCTTAGTCTTATTTGGGACTCATTGTGGTTACGATATACCTCTTTAGGGTGTTAATCCCCGTCGTTTCTCCAGTCTGTTTGCAAAGACAATTAACGTTACGTTAACTCGTTTGACTAAGCCGTTCGCTTGGGGATGACGTGGACTATTCAGAGAGTGTTTAATGCCATGTTTTGAATAGAATTTGCTAAAATTTTCGGATGTAAAACTCGTGCCTCGATTCGATATTATTTTGCCCGGCGCTCCAAAATCTAAAATTACGTCTTCCATGAATTTAAGAACACTGTTTGCTTTAGCGTCTCTTGCTGCTCTTAACAACACAAACTTTGTCAAGTTGTCTGTGATAACGAGTACGTAGCGATTTCTAGAAGCAGATGAGATAAAAGGACCTACATTGTCGATATGTGCAACAGCGGTCCTCTTTTATTTTTAGTCAAAAGACATTGAATGCAAGTTTGTATATGCTGACGTACATAACGCTTTATGGCTGGAAAATACTAAAACTCGCTCATTTTAACCACAGTTCATTCGCCACCCATATGACCCTGCAAATAGTGAAAAAGAATTGTTATGTTTTTTCGCATCGCATAAGGCACAACATATAGTAGTTTATCATTAACGCGCTTATACAATATACCATTATTACATTCGTAGCCATTTATTTCACTGATTTCATGATTGTTTCGTTCCCTTTTTGGTTTCTCTAAAATTAAACGATTCCTCTAAAGTCGCTCATCTGAATATTGGCACATGAGGATTTTCTCTTCCGGGCGTCCAGATATCATTTCTAACAGTTCGAGTTTGATGGAATTATAACTCTTTTCTGGGTCACTAGTACGTCTGCTAATAGCATATACGAGATGCCATTTTGAATCATTAGACTTTTGTAGCAGCTTAGTAGCCAAGCGTTTCGCGCTAGCGTGTGTGTGAAGCTCATTGTCGTGATAAGAAGAAAACGGTAATAAGACTGGAAACTCGCCATTTTAGAACGTAAGTGGTAAAAAACATTCTTTTCGCGTTCCGCCCACTTAAATTTTCCCCCTCCCTTTGGTAGATCAAATAACGGACCGGCAATTTCCGCAAGCTTTTAAAGAAATCGTCTGAAAAACTCAGCTAAACCAAGAAAACGTCGAACCGCGTGCACATCTTCTGGCTCCAGAAATTCAAAAATAACCTTTAGTTTCGCGCGTCCCGGTTTAATACATTTTTTTAAATTAATAGTTAATCCTGCTTTTAATGAAGCTTCGAGAACTAGAATTAATCGGGGTTTTAAATGAGGCCACGAATTTCCTGAAATGAGGATATCATCCAAATAAAATATTACTCGTTGTTTACGCAACGGACCCAGAACTTCGTGAATTAGCTTGGAAAAATAAAAACGGATGTCATAAGCCCGAAACCATCCTCGAGAATTCCCCTGTATCATTTGAGGCGATAAAGGCTGTTTTATCTCTCGCTTCTTTAGTCAAAAGGACTTGCATGTACCCCTGAGCTGAGTCCAAACCTATAAACATACATTTTTTTATTTATTTAGCTTTCTGTAATCGACTACCATCCGCGATTCCCCGTTTTTTTTGAACCAATAACATGGGTGTTGCATACGGTGAATGAATTTCCGTGGAAAATTCTAAATCCTTATACTTTTTCGCACTTTCTTTATTTTCTGACATTTCTAAATCGCTTGCTTGACACGGTTTACAAAAAGGACGGGTACTAACCTATTTCTCTTTAATATTCATTTGAATTAAATACATACAACCTATTTTGTTTAAATCGCACGCAATTACATTTTGATATTTATTTAAAACTCTTGCAATATCGTCGCAATCTTCTTTCGTTGGTTCCTGCTCAAAGATGACGTCGTCGACGGTGATAGGTAGTCTCAGCTTTCTGGTTGCGTCTCATTAATGACAGGCACATGGGAACTCTCTGTAGAAAGCTCCGACAGGAACGCGTCTTCACTTCTGATGAAGGTCAGCACATCGCCTTTCTTGAAATAGTCTACGGTTGGTGCGTCGGTGAAGATTCTGCCAATTAACGTATCAATCTGCTGGAGCTCATCCAGAACGACATTTATCCGTACGTCTCGCACAATTACACCATCTACAGTTATATCTGTAATTATATATCCACTTGATTGAGCTGTATAGTAGTGTGGACTTCAACTTTTTAAAGAGACACTTGAGTCATGAATTTTTAGGTTAGTTTCAAGAGCTCTAGACTTTCTTATGATACAGTTAGAGCTGCCACGGTCAATTTAAGCTGTTCACATATGCAGATTTTACATATTTATATATAGCGTGATCACAGACTGAGAGATCGACTTGACTTATTTCAGCTTTTGAAGCAGTTACTTTGTACGCACAATGGCGATGCGTGTGTCCTTTCCCACCACACTTACGACACTTACGCCGTTTTCGTTTTTGAGTGGTGGACGACAGTCTGATGTACTCTACGCGGCTCTTTTCTCGATAACTTTCTGGTTCCATCCTGTTGTCCCCGCCTCGCTTCCTGTTTCCCGCTGATGTGAAGATTGATTTGGTTTCGTTGCGTCTGCCTTGCTCATCTTTTCAGATCCTTTAATTCTTTCGATTCGCTGGAGATTAATCTTTTAGTAAGATATTATATCATGCAAAGTCTGTCGACATCCACACGTGTACGAGCTGCCATCGCGTTACACGTGTCTTTGGACCATAGACCCACAATCACTTGTTCTTTTATATTGGGTACTCCAAGCCGAGAATGACGAACAATTTCACGTTAGAATAAAAGCACGAGCTCACAGATTCGCATTTGCTTTAAACGCGTTTGGACATTTTTTTCCACTTCGCGACTTTGCTTTCTTCGAGTACAAACGAATTCCAAAACTTATCACAGACAACGTCCCACATTGTAAAGTGTAAACCTCTGAGTTTAAACCAGTCCTTGGCACCACCTTAAAAATGCATTTTTGCAGTTTTAAGCGCGAAACTCTCCGGCCAGTGAGAAAAGATTCCATGCTATTTGCTGTGACAATCCAATCCCTGGCGCGCGAAGTCCCTACTTCTCCATTGAAGTTCTCGATTCTCTTGCATTGTTGTCCAGCATTGTTGACTGGCGATACCGGAGCTATAACGTTTTGGTTATTTAATAAGCGGTTGAAGAGCTCGAGCATCATCCGATTCCTTCTTCGACCATCCTCTAACAATGTAAATATGGTTTGCTTCAAAGTAGGATTAGGTGACAACCGCGCCGCACGTTGATGAGGAAGTGGCAACCCTGCTTGATCTTTAAATTAATCTCCACGCATGTGCATTTCATTTAGGGTCTGCCCTTCGTGACGTGCAGATAAAGTTCGGACTGAATCGGAGGATCTTCGGGCGTTTTAGCCTAATCGTCTGTCCTCGGGTCTATTCGGCGTTTCTCTCAAAGATGGCGTCTTCCATCTTCCTTGTACTCGTCCTCTTACAGACCCTGGCGTTATTCTTGGGATTGTTACAACTGATGATTCGCGTCCCGTATTTAGTAGATTTATCGTATCTGGCGATACACCTCCAGTATTGGACAAAGAAGCTAAATAATCTTGAAGCAATTACTCGAACTGGTTTAAGAAAATGCCAGAATTTGTACCTCCGGTAAATTTCTCAATTCGCGAACAAAGGATCCGCCATGTTTGCCTCGTGGCACGCGTTTCGCTTTGCAAAGTTACGTTCACGATTTACAGTACTCCAATACTCACAAATTGCGCACAAAAATATCCAGTAAGTGATAATTAAAATTTCACTGCTGAAATCTTAATCACTATTTAATTAGCTAAGAACAAAAGTAGCAATACTCTTGTAATAGTCTTGGGTTCGAATAGTCAGTATACCGACGTTTTCAGTACCAAATATCAAAAATTATCCTATCCAACTATCTATCCAAAATTTATTGATGAAAACCTTTGATGAGTTTCTAATATTTTTTGGAAGAGCAACCTTTTTTAATTAATTTATTTCCTGTTCTGCGTTGCTTACTAAATTTAATTGTTTGATTTTTAATGATATTTTTTACGAATCAAGCAAAAACTGCGCGTCCTATAAAAAGTTATGAATAACAAATTTTTACATATTTTTTTTTGAATATTTCTAATTTAATGAGTCGATATATGTTCTAATTTAATAGTGGAAAACAACTAGATACCCGATAAAAAATTTTAATTTTTGTATGACTGCTTATAATAATTGAAAAAGGGTTGTAAAAATGGAGAACGTAAAAGATAGAAAACTTTGGTAAAAGAACGCGATAACCTTGCATTCTTAACTCTATTAATACAGCAAGAAGGTCATATTCTAAAAATTTAAAGCGTGATACAGTCTTTCTCCAATTTAAAAACATTTTTCTACATATCGTTTGACAAACATAAAAAATATGAGATTTTTTTATAATTTGAAAATTCCAGGGCATCATGGCTTCAAATTAAATTTGCAGAATTAGGTTCGTTATTCGCTACAAAAACGAATTTCCAATAGAAAATTGTAATGATTTAGTAAACTTTGTACAATTTAAGTGCCTGATATAAAAATGAACAGGACTGTCTAAAAAAATTATTTCATGAGCAGTTTTTTTATGTGCTTGAAAAACGATCTTAGATCGAAAAATTAACGATTTTTTAAAATGATGTTCTGCGGTAAACCTCATATAACATTCTTGTTAGAAATTTATCGTCCGTATATATATATATATATATATATATATATTTATTTACAATTTCTTCCTTCCCAAGATTATCTTTTTGTTCATAAATTTATTACTTATTCGAAAAATAAACGGTTTTTGCAAAATTATACACTTTTTTGTCAAAAATTTTACTATTTTGATAAAAATTAGTGTTATTAGGTTAAACATTCAGGAATCTTCGTAGAAAATGTACTTATTATTTAATGCTTATATCTTTCGAAACCTTAAATTTAATATTTTAAAAATTAAAGCAAGACTTTTAAGAATCTTTGAATGAAATCATTATAGTTAAATTTAAAAAAAATTGGAACCATATTATATTGGTATATATGTGAGTATAATATTAAACATTTCATTTTTGAACTTTCCCTTTTTTGGATGACAATACATTTTTTTCTGAAAACGTTTCGACAATATTAAAATCTCCAGCCTAATTTATCCGCAAGAAACCAATAACAATTTTTACATTCTCATGATGAAAAGGTATCAAATTTTTGTGATGTTTGACCCCCTCCCTTTTTTTCTTAAATTGAAAAAGTCAGAGAGAGAAAAACGTTGAGTTTTGAACAACCTTGGATATTGTCGTAACAAATTTTTGAATATTTCTGGAAAATCGAAAATTTAAATTTTGAGTATACAATAAATAATACAAAATCAAACATTCGATTTTGCGGTCCAACTATTCAAGATACAAGAGAATGTGAATACATAAAAATTGTGTTCCCGAAAAAGATGTACAAACTTGTTTTCATTCACATTTTGATAGGACGCATAGATTTTTTTTATCTGTAAAAAGTGCATTAAAAGTAGCAAACTTAAATTTGTATACAATATTTTTAGAGAAAAGACACAAGCTACGGGAAAATAAGGATACAAAATTTTATCATTTAAAAATAGAGTAATGTTGACAATAAAAAAGTCAATTTTTTGGAAGAACGACAATAGGAACGAGAACAGAAAATAAAAAATAAAAAATTTCATTAAAAATTATCTATACATGTGTAATAAACTTTGTTTATAAAAATACATTCGAAATGAGAGAAAATTAATTTCTTGGAAAAAACAAATTCTAACTTGAACTTTGAAATGCAAAATCAAACGTTAAAATAAAAATAAATAAATAAAAATTATGGAATTTCTTTTTTTGGCTTTGAAATAAAATGGTGGGAATCATTGCCTTTTGAAAAAAGAAGTATTCTTGAGCTACCCTAATGTGCATTTTTGGTTAACATCGTAAAATATTAAATTGAAACTAAAGAGATTCAGTTTATGGAAAAACGGCACATGTTGCAAAAAAATGTATAATTGTACTGGATAATGAAAAATTTCAATTTTGAAGGCACAAAAAATAATGAAAAAATCAAGAACTCCATTCTGCCATCAAAACAAAAAATATCTACAGATTTGTAATTATTCACTTTTTGATAGGACGCGTAGTTTCTGTTTTACTCGGAAAAGACGGCATCAAAAATATAAAAATAATATTTTAAAAAAAACGAAAGGTACCAAAAGAAAATAATTTGACGAAAGTTTTTCATGCAAAAAGTATATAAAAAGTTTGTATTAATCATTTTGAAATTAAACTCCATTTTTCATCATTTATGCTACTATTGACATTATTTTAAATTTCTTAAATGAGTCGGAGGTCTGGTATTTCAACCTCAATATTTTTCAAAAATATTTTCCAGCCGCGATACTTGTTTTTTTAAAACTCTTCAAAACTTGTAAAAGAATAATTATCTTTGTTTAATAAGTGACACCAGAAAATCCGTGGTACATAATTAGAATGTATCATTCCATGTGGCCTAGTTCTCCCTCTTTTTAGGATAAGTAGTCAAAGTATAAATTCGCATTAAATGCCCTTTTTTACAGTTCTTACGAAAAGTTTTAAATAAAAAGTTTTTTCGTGAAGAATGAGAAGTCTTCTAGCGATCTGCGCTTTAAGCGTATTTCCTTATTCGACAATTTGTAATCCTGGTTTCCCTAAACCTGAGTAAGTACTATTACTTTCCAGATTTATCAACATTTTACAATTTCACTTAATTATTTATATTTCTCTCAGCAAAACTATAGTTCAGAAAACAATTATTTGAATATTTACAGGTTTGCTACAAAATTCCATTTATTTCTTTTTTTATTTAAAGAAGTTTTAATTTTTTCTGACCATTATACATTCACCTTTGGCTTATAAAAAGAATCCTAAACACAGAAGAACAATAATTTGAATGCAAAACAATTTTTGTATCTGGACGTGCGTCGAAGAAAGGGGGCTTACTCTTGAAAATAAGATTTTCCAGGGCGAGCGGTTGAAGCCGACGCGATAGATGCGACTTTTAGGAGAGAGGGAAGACTCACGAAATCTTCCCTCTCCACTTACCACTACATTCTCA
>JAAAKG020148099.1:0-10327 GCA_010014905.2 Druon quercuslanigerum
CTTTGAATAAAATTTTTTTATGAGTTTTAGACATTTTTGTTGAATATTCTGGTACACGGCAAAAAGAACTAT
Source organism: Druon quercuslanigerum (assembly GCA_010014905.2). NCBI lineage: Eukaryota > Metazoa > Arthropoda > Insecta > Hymenoptera > Cynipidae > Druon > Druon quercuslanigerum. The sequence continues at coordinate 73 of JAAAKG020148099.1, forward strand.
CCGAGTTACATTTTTAAATTGCATTAAATTTCAAAAAATTTATAAGTTTCTAAAAATTTTCAAAATTTTTCAAAAAGGAAAAAAAAATTTAATAGGTTAAGAAATATCAATCCAAATTTCTACTATATATAAAATATATGTATTTTAAAAGTATTCTCATAAAATTTCTTAATTAGACAAAAGTTCAAATATTTGGATAATTTTCAAAAATATGCAATTTTTGTTTTTAATAGATGCAAAGTTTAAAGCATTGTTTTTAGTAGATCCGAACAAAATTTATAAATTATCTTGATAAATTTCTTCAATTGGACACAAATTACCGAGCGAGAAGCGGGAGGTTCGTAATGAGAATGTAATCGTCAAAGCCGTAAGTGCTTTGAGAACCATCTTTAAAAACAAATCGAAAAAAATTCAGTTACAATTTATGGCTATAATTCCTCAGAAATTTAAATCACAGTTTTCGAGTAGAAGTTATAATATTTATTATATTTGAAAAAATGTAGTTAAAGTGTACACATTTAACGTACGAAAACGAGCGCGAAGCGCGAAAGCGTACCAGCGCGCCTTAGGCGTGCTCAAACTGGACGAATTTATGAATTTTTTTTGCGGCCACGTTTATTTTCCGTTAACTGACAGTTAGTATTACAAGATAACATTTTTTTTTATTAATTTCGAACAACTTTTTTTCTCAGAAATTACACCCCTCCCCCCAATGTAGCCGACTTTTTGAAAATCACCCATACATAATTCTTATAATTTAAACGAAATATAGATTATTTTCCATGCGTGATTCAAAATCAATATTAAGTGTTTTAGACTATGACATCAACTAGTAGGATGAATGATACCGTGTGTCAAATAATATAACATTAGACAAATGGGACGAACCTTATTAAAAAAAAATATTTTCGTAAAAAATAGTTTCTTATAATAGGCGTTTGTTGACATTGGTTTATTTTTCAATATCTATTTAATTAAAGAATAAAATTAATAAATTCTTATTCTTATTAAGATCATATTTCTGTGATTAAAAGTTTTAAAAAACGAAGATAATTCTATTGTCGATTTCGAAGCTTATATCCTTCCTCTTTTCATTATTTTGGAATTAACAACTTATTCTTATGTTTCAAAAGTTCCATTAAAACTTATTATCATGCTTCTGACTCGAAAGCATAAGAGGTTTAAATAAAAATACATTAATTCTTAACCCTAAAAGCAGTTGCCACTCTGTAATTGGTTATTATACTATAGTTGTGTCCCAAATATAAGGAAGTTACTCATTTTTCATCTCTGATACGACCTTGGGCGCTGTTACACTTCATTTTTTTCATGTACAAAAAGAAATTATTCTATTGTTTAATTAATGCGAATGATTTATAATAAGTTACGAATTTATAGTTAGTGATAACTTAAATGTGTAATGTCGAATACCTTATAAAATTTATGACAACGATTTTCGTTTAAGTTTGAAATATTTGGGCTATTTTGATAAAAAAGGTCAGAAATGGGAATATATAAAAGAAGGATGACCTGATAGTCTTGCGCAAGTCATAAACAAAATGCTATAGAAAAAATATAGAAGAAAATCCAGAAAATGTTTTGTATCTCATAGGACATAATTCGATCAACAATCTGAAAAAATTTGAAAATTGTATAAAAATATTTCAATATTTTCAAGCTGCAAACCGATTTGAAATCAATTTTTTCCACCTTTAGAAATAATTAAATGAATATTACTACTATCAACTTACAGAACCATATAAGGCAGTATAAAACAGTGAATGGAAGTTAATTCAACTGAAACTCTTAATATAAAATTAGTTATTCTTTCGAATATACTTCTTTTCCCTATTAAGATTTTTTAATGGCGATTGAATTGCTTTTATTAATTAACATCCTCATTTCTACTCACAGTGACATCTACCATATTTTTCATGATAATGCAACAGAAACTATTCAATCAATAATGCTGGGGATCACTATCTGATGGCTTACCATTGGGAAATGTCAGGGGTGAGATTTCTAGCTAGAACACTTGTCGTCGGTAACATATTCTCAAATCGATATCAACTCCTCACGCTGGTACAGTACCAGTGGATATCCACCCTTTAGCAGAAAATGTAGATTTCGTCAAATCGAGCATTGATAAATAAAAATTATTATGATGCAATGATAAACATGATACGAATCTTCTGGGAGAAGTAACTGATAAGCAATAGAACAGAAATCCAGTGATACACTTATGAGTTTTGAATAATAATATTTTCTAATTAGGTAAGCTAAACCTAAATATTTCATTAAAATTTATTTCAGACTAATCATGATAAATGTTTAGTACCAAAAATACTATTTTTCAGAAATGTAACAATTATTTATCTACTGAAGAGAAGCTCCGACAGCAAATGGATCAATAATATGCGTGAATGAAATGTATGTATGAGGTGGTATCTTGATTGTGCGTTTTTTAAAATGAAATTATTTACATCAATGAACCACAAACTTTTTTTTGGGTTCTTCTATTTATATACGTATGAGAATTTTAAACTGTGAGATAATAGAAAAGTCGTCAAATTCTGAAAGGCTAAGGAGTGAACAAAAATGAGATAGACACAGTCCATATGAGTAGGAGCGTCGGATTTTACATTTTTGATCTAGAACTTTAATTAATGCTGAAGCTCTTTTCTGGTAGCGGGTATGATTGAATTGGTTCTTTTCATTTTCGTGATTCCATGTTCGTACTATAATCCAGTTGCAATAGCTTTGATCATTCTATTGAAGGTGTGGTACACCTAGTCGCAAATGCTTCACTTTTCATTTGGTACGATGATACGCTTTTCGCACCTCAGCGATCTGATTCTAGATTAAAGAAACCTTATAGAGAACTTTCCGATTTGTCGCAATGATTACATTTGTATTCGCGTATGTGCTTTCTATCATTCTGTCAGCAAGAAAATGTTCTGTTATATGCGATACATTTTCCTTTGCTTATTTAAATGTCAAATGGGTTAAAAGAGTGGGATTGCGGGAAATCATTTCGAGATCCCTAAAACTGATAAAAATCTCTGCAAACTGCAATGTTTCACAGAAAATCGAATAAAATAAAAATAATAAATCAATAGAAGAATAAATTTTTCAATGAATTTGACCTCTTTTTGAGAAATTGTCCATTCTTCTTTGTCACGGCAGGTATCATTCGACCTGACTTGCATCAACGCACACATGATCGATATTCACAGCTTCAGCAACTTTATCGCACTTCGATTCGATAAAATATTAAAACGGAAAAAATGAATGATAAATCTATCACTATGCCACAGAAACAACAAAGAGTGAATAAAACACCAATTTCAATGTACGATATATCTGCAACAAAAATTACACTTTTGGTGTGAATGCTACACAGTCATGTAGTGTACCGACTAGAGTCGGTACACGATACACAGTGGTGTATCAACTATTTGGTGTACGGAGTGTCAGCTTCTCGGGGTACGAAATCTAAAATTCATTTGACGCATAATCATCTTACTCTTGATTCCTTAAAATACTGTTTAAGATTTGAAATTGTCATGTCTAAACGCATTGTTTATTGTTTTGAAAGCTTTGCTGATCGAACATTTTAGAAGCTGCTTCGTTTGAACTTTGTAAAATTCAGCCGAGCTGAGACCTACGTTCATATCTACGATTTTCCAGGTATTGCACAGATCCAGATAATAGAGAAGGTGGCTCGGCTCGCTCGTCGCTTATGGTATGAAGAAAATGTCAGATGCCATTAATTTCTATGAAGAGTTCATGTATTTAACAAGTTACATGCATATATTGATCAAGAATATTGTTTAACGGGTTCTGAGGTTGTCTCATTTCGTGAACTCATAAATTTTAAATATTAAAACTGAATGTTTTCACTGATTCAAGTTGAACCGAGGCCCGCGTTAATATGTATAGTAAACTAATAAAACTGACTTTTCCTACCCCACCTAGTCCGTATTTAATTTCCCACGTACTCGGCATGTCGTACCCTAAGTTCGAGAGATATCTGAAGCACTGCCAAGGTACAGTAAACACCGTTATAATTTTAGCTGCAATTTTACCTGTCAAAATTTCGTTAGCAGTCGAAACGATTATAATTGTTGCATGGAAATCTCACTGCCTGCCTTAATTAAATTTTTTATAAATATGTTTTTAATCAGCTTGTAATTAGTGGATATTAGAATTTCCAGGAAGTACTTCTAAATAGCCAAGTGAGATGAGTGGATGTTATCAGAAACATATTTAACCTTTTCAGACTCCCTATGCCAAGGGAGCCATAGATTTCTTAGAATAGACTTCTTCCCCTTCGTAGAGTAACATATGGATATTTGCTATGAAAATGTATGATCCAATTCAGGATTAATAATGTTATGAATGACTTTGAGTATAAAAATATATTTGTACTCTATTTTCATTGGTCACAGAGATGTGCGGATCGACGTTTAATTCTGATTTTGATGGATGAAACCGAAGACGAGGAAGATTCATAAGCACGAAAAGGCAAATACCGTTGAGCCATCAATTTCACGGTTTGAAGGATGACATGTACATTCCTGAATCTTCGTATGATATATGCTATATAAATATGTACAAACTAATATTATATGAAGATATCGTTCCGCATATTGCTTATACATCACGAACTGATATCACAAAAATAGATTATTTTTTGTATATTTGCCTTCAATGAGGAAAGAGAATTTAATATTTTTATGTACAATACCGATCAAAATTGCGCGACCACTTAAAAAAATCGAATTAATAATAGGCTTGGCCTATTATTATAGGAATGATTTTTATAACCCTTAGAAAAGTTGCACATAAGAATATTAAAAGAAGTTTTTGAAACATCAAGTCTGAATCTTTTATAGTAAAATTTTGTGGCTATAAAGTATTAGAACAATTCATAATTTTAGTTTGAATGATTACAAACAATAAAACAAAAGCTTACTTGTACAAATCGATAATGGTATAATTTTATTAAAATAATATTTTCGTGAATTAAAAACATAATTGCAAGACGTATAATAAGATATAAGAAAGATAAAAATGAATAACTAACTAGTTAATACTTGCATACAATTTCTAAATGTATTTTTTCTACAGGATCACAAGCAGTTTACGATGCGTTCGCATGATTTAGGCACTCAATTTTAGAAAAGCACCTAATATATATAATCAGGCGACTCAGCGCTCGGACCTTTCCATGTGAATTGCTTCAAAATGCATTACATTTACATATTCATAATGCAGTTTTGACTGTCTTACAAGATTCTGTTATTACAAATAGTTTACGTACCGAGTATATTACTAATAACTGTAATTATATGCAATGCAGTATTCAATGGTTTCAATATCGGCTCACAGACTACATTCCTAATACAAATTATTATAAAAGTATTATAAAAGATTTAAACTTTTATTAATAAGTATGCACAGAGAACAAAACCCTACATACCCGTGATCAATAGCTAATCTAAAATATACTTTGGCAACATAAATTTTTTCCAGTAAAGTTCATTGACATACTAGAAATAAAAATTTGCCGAAATTCTATGCATTGAAATATATATATATATATAATTATTATTAGGTTAGTATTCAGTAGGTTAGAACATTATAACATTTAAATAGATACTACATTAGAACAAATATTAAAATTCATATACTTCCGTGTATTAAAGGTATAATAATTTTACACACGAATGATGCCGTCTTCTTGCGCTAAAATTTAATTTTTGCAGTTTTTTATTTTTTCGTCTTATCTGCATATATTAAAAAACAGTGTTTTAAATTTGATATTTAAATTACAGACAAAGTCTCTCATGGAAAAAATAGATACACAATTTTTAATAAATTCTTATCGATAGACAAATTTCAAATATTTTTTCCTCAATATTACAAAATTAATTTAGTGAAAAAATACATAAAAATTTATTTCTCAATTTAAATTTAAAAACTTGTTATGTGATTTAGTCTTTTGGACTAATCTGTTAAATATGTGGTAATGATGATTTCTTTACGATTTTTCAAATAAAAATTAGACTTAATGCACAAAACACTACAATCTTCCTTTATTAGATGTTTACATAAATTTTTTAAGCAATTTATTATTTTTTGTGTAACAATTTTTCTATTAGAATCGAGTTAGAAAGTCGCAGTTTATATAATTGATTTTATATAATCCACCATTTATTATCCACTTTTCGAATATTTCGAGGCAATAATAATTGAAATTTAACGAAACTAATTGTTTTAACAAAACTAGTGTTGCATATAACTTTATTCTCCTATGACAATACAAGATATTTGCAGTTTTTTCTCAAATTTTCAACTTTTTGTCGACTTTGTACTTAAGAGTGAGGTAAGAATGAATAAATTTATCTCGCTTAAGTGTTGCGCTTTTGTAAAAATCTTTATCGTTCTATTCGCTTTTAACTTATTGTAAGGTAACACTTCACTTAGTCACTTATTCAATTCACTTATTGCAAGGTAGCGAACATTATTGTGTGAACTATTCAATTACACAGATCCACAAAAAAAAATCGAGAAAATTACCTCTGGAGTCTGACTATTAGTCCAGGCTATCTGGCTTCAGCCTAATGTATTTTTTCGACTAAAGTGCAGCCTCAATTTCACGTTTAAAATATGTTTGAATACTGGTGTTTAACAAAACCTCGCGTTATCCACTCGTTATTCTTCTGGCAACATTGTTTAAATAATTCAAATATATCTGAAAAATCGTTTTTTCACTCGGGTTCGACTGGAATTAGGAAGAATCGGTATTTCACGAATTTTTAACTTTTAAAAATCCTCGTCGAATGAGACTTGATGCGTTAAAATTGGCGAATTTTTTCTGATTAGCGAAATTGTAATGTAAACTGTTCTTTTTCTCAATAAGTAATTATTTGTTCTGAGTATTTACAGTCAATAATTTCAGTTATCATTTCCAAACATAAAAATTTTCATTTATAATACTAGCAAAGAATGGCTTTCCATATAATATATATCTCAGAACCGCCCGAGTAAGAACTTCCGTAGAAATAATATTTAAACTATAACTCCTTTAATTTTTTTTTCGTCGACGTGAAAATATTGCTTTCTGTGTACAAGGTATACGCTTGGGAAGCTTAAAGCTTTACCTTTTATATCCATATTAGATACCTTTAAATTAGAATTTTATGGCTAACGGTATCAAAAGCTTGTGTTAAGTCTATAAAAACAGCAGTTACTATTTCGTATTGGTGAATCTTCTTTGAAATGCATTCTATAAAATCCGTAATTTTTTACTGCGTCCTACTTTCTTCCGAGAATCCATACTTTTTAGGTTCCTGTACTCTTATTTTCATTCACATGATGAAAAGGTATAGTTTTAATTGATTTTTCATACATTTTAAATAAAATTGAATATTGATATTAGTCTGTAATGACTTGCTTCCGTTTTGAAACCTGGCTTGTGCATGGGAACAAATTGACCTTTTTTAATATATTTAAAAATCCTACATCAAAATCCGTAATAATCATGTTTAGTAGAGTACATTGTGTTAGTAGATATAACATTATAAATGCATTTATAGTAATATTGTTATCTACTACAGCAGCTTTTGTTTTTAAATATCAACAATTTGCTCTAAATTTACACTATTTAATGAAGTAAGCAATACTACATTCTACTTCTTGTCGTGCAAAATTACTATTAACAATTTTTTCCTATAAGCTTATATCAAAATTTTGGAATCACCTATTAATTTCATTCCAGATTTTAGACGGATTTTTTATTTCTCTCATACATTTAGAATTTATAGCCGTTTTGGATAGTCATTCTTTAGTAGTAAGCCAATTTGGTATCTTGCAGAACAATCTTTTAAAATAGAAAGATACAGTCAGACTTCAATGTGAGCTTCATTTTGGTTTCGACCTTGGGCTCCAATCGAAGTGCTTCGAACGTAAACGTCAGGGTCGTAATGCAATTTGCGCATTGTGACGCAGTTACCCAGCCAGACCATTAGGGTACTGCATTTTATCGCTATTCTACTGTTTTGTTATGCATGAGTGACTATGATACATCCCCCCACAGCTTCTCTGATCCGAAATCGCAATGCGACGTAATTGTTGGAAGGCGCAGATCTAGTTGGCTGAAATGAAAGTACTGCTATATTTTTAAAGACTAATTTAGAAAATTAATTAAAAAAATGTTAATGATAAATCGAGGTCGATAAATCTTAGTCCCTTCATTTTATTCAAATTTGTTAATGAAAAGCACTTTCACTTTTTATTTGTCGGGATATGGAAATTTTATTGGAAAATGGCGCCAGTTTTACAATTTGTACAAGAATTTGTAGGTACACTTAAAGTGGTAAGTCCTAGTTTACTGTCAGAAACGTTCCACGCAACTTATCTCTGCACATACTTTTCTTGTTTTCTTCAAGTTATCTACTAGTACTTTAAGCTTTTTGATAAGCAGTCGAGAAAGAAAATGTTAGGCGTTTTGGGATAATATCTCCTATTTTAAAGCAGTTCTGGTGTAAAACTTAACGTGGTGAAACTTTTAATTTTTAAGAAAGAACTCCAATAGAAGAGAGACTCTTTGTAGCTGGTATAAGCCTAGATTAATTGATAGTGTATATTTCAAGGCGAGACTAACGATTGTCTGCATTTGAACTAAGCTCTGAGCATTAAGACGACGAATAAATGTCCCGGTGGACCACTTTAGATTTCTTTTAATCTTTGTGGTACTTTGCGAGATGCCGACAAAAAGAGTTAGTTGAAAAATAAATGAGATAGAAGAGAATAGAACGAATGAAAGGAGCATAAAGATATGCTGGCTTTTGTCCCTTTAAATATCATGAAGAAGAATACTAATACTGTAATATGCAGTAAATGATATAAATCCAGTCACAAGTTGTTCTGTGTTTCCGTCCTTTCCTCGACTTTTATACCAATAAAAGTTGAAAGATTTTATTACTTGTGAAAATCTACAAATTATAGCAGTAATAAAATCGAAATAGATGTATATTTTTCGAAAATTTATATCAAGGAAACAATAATAAAATTGCGTAATTGCTAGTGACAGTAAACATGATATCGACGTAGACAGATGGAAAGGTTTCATCAAGGAGAAACCAAATAAAAAGGTGCTAAATCGTGCGGACGAAATGAAAAGGTGCTAAAGCACAATCCATAAACTATTTCGCCAATTTTAGGTCATTTTTGACTCTCGCCCCCCTCTCACATACCACATGACCCAAGATTGACGATTGTAGTGTTAATCTCCGCTTGAATAAAATTAATGCAGATGCTATTTCCGTTTCATCAAAAGAGTTGAAATGTCAACCACGAAAGATTTTCTTCAAAACGAGATGAATTTTCAACCCATAAAGACGAAATTAAGAAAAAACCTTTATTTTTCAATAAACAGTTACATGAACAACAAAATAGTCATACGTTCAAGCAGACATTTTTTATTTGGCAGAACAGATGAATTTACTACAAAAACATGAATCCGTCAAAAAATTTTACTTCCCAGCCTACAAATATGAATGTTCTACTTGAATACCAATTATGATCCAGTTCAATTAAACGGTTAAAACTAATTTTTAACAAAATTGTTTAATTTTTAACTAAACACTTTATTTTTAAATGAAAACTGGAAGCAGAATTTACAGTTTAAAAAATTATATTTCAACATAAAGACAATTTCCAATCAGTTAAATTCAACCAAAAAGACGAATTAATAATCAAATAGTTGCATTCTCAATGAAAAACGTGAATTTTCAACTAAATAGACTAAGGATCTGATTTAAAAGACGAACTTTTAAGAAAGTGCATAATTATCGACTAAATAGTTGAATTTGTATCGTTTAAAAGATCAATTTTCTACCGAAAAGGGGAAAGTTAATATTTCAGATAAAATAATTAATTTTTAACTGAAGAAAAAATATTTAATTTTTAACTGAAGAAAAAATATTTAAGAATGTCAAACTTTTCAACGAAAAAGGTAGGTTTGTACATATGATACTTAAATTTTTCGCAAGTTTTCGCACTTCACTCGCAAGTTTGAGCGCGCCTATGGCGCGCGTATTTTGGATCTCGCGCTTCGCGCTCGTATATTTATACATTGTGCCCGGAATGTTTTCTAAATTATGTATTTCATTAATTATGCAGAATTGATTGATACTTTGTCAAAAACCTCTTTTAAATACCATATTTGTATGTATCTTCAATATCT